>JZKD02S1498008.1:0-10683 GCA_000966675.3 Picea glauca | reverse complement strand
TAGTTCTACTAGTCATATGAATACCCCTTTTGAACTACCTTAAGGCCTTGAACCTAGAGTCTCTACCAAAGGCTTGCCCTCAAATTCAGTAAGAGGTCATTGTGTCGAATGATAGTCCAGTTTAGAGAGAAAGCTCCTTTTAGGAGAGATAGGACTTAATAAATTCTCAGCTTTCTGTATACTTCGTAGAACAAAAGCATCAACACATTTAACATGAAAAGTATGCAAGAGGGTTTGCATTGAGATTCCTTCCTAGAGGTGTTTCCCAAGTGGGAGACCATGTCTAACATAACGGTGAAGTAGGGCCTTCCAATCCTTTTTCCCGTTAACAACTCAACTTATCCATTTAGCAAATAGGCTTAAGCCTATATGTAAGTTTTGATGATATTCAAGCCTCTAAAATTTTGTAGAGTGCAATAAATCCTCTAGCTTATTATGTGAAAACCTTTATTATTGTTTGTTTTGGCCTGTAAAATGTTCCTTAGAGTCTTCTCCAATTTATAGTGGGCCAAAATAGGTGGCACCCAACAAGAGGAATATTAGACATGGGTAGCAACAACTTAAGTGCAGATTTGGAGTTTCATTACAAAGGGATAATGCCTTGGTGATCCATTAGTCAAGTTTTTTCTACTCTTTAGACAACAACCTCCTAGAGGTCCCATGATGAAGCATGGAAGGTGAAAGGTATGCCTAAAAGCATGAAGTTTGTGCATGGTGTATCCATGACTAGTTCTAAGAGGCTAACCAATTTGGCACGGGTCGTTGGATCTACCTTTAGCACTCAATCTTGGCCCACTAAATGCTACAACTGAAAGCTACACAAAATATTCCCAAGCATTCCATGGGATGACCCCAAGAGGTCCAAACTTTGAGGATTGTATGGAAATAAACATAGCAAAGTGTCCATTAACTAACTCTTTGACATCTAGTTCCATGAGAGAAATCCAAAGAATTAGCCTAAGATTGAATTTAGAGCTTATAAGATAGTCGAGGGCTTATGTGGCTCAGACATATAAAGGATAAGGTCAAAGGGAAACCTTGTAGAATTGATCAAAAGAGCCATATTCACTTAAAATTTATTCTATTTATGGACAAATAGGATGACAAATCTACAAATAGGGTTTCAACACAATTAATAAAGTTGGGGTTGAACCCTAAAGCCTTGAACATTTCCAAAATGAATGGCCATTATACTTGGTCATTGAATTTCTTGAAATCAATATTGATGAACAATGCATCAAGGCTATAGGTCCAGACCCGTGCCATCTCTTCCACTATGACATTATAAAAAATATAACTCCCACAGATAGATCATATTTGCTTTGGGAAATGTTCTTGGGGAGAATATGTTTGATGCATAGAGCTAGAGCTTTGGCCAAAAAAATGTAGTATGTATTAAGTAGAGCAATATGACATTAACTAGTGATCAATTATAGGTCCCTAGCCTCAAGGATAAATTTAATGAAATCTTGGTTGATCCCATACACCCAAGGAGTCATTTGCAATGATTTTTTTGTAGACATGTGATAGGTCCATCCCAACAAAATCCCACGTGGCCTTGTAAAACTCATAGGGTGTAAAGCCCCCTTCTAAAGGCTTCCTAACCTATGGAGCAAGGATGCTACTCCAACTAAAAAAATCTCAACATGAATTCAAACCCAATTTTTTTTAAATCCATTTGAATTTGTATATGCATGCAATTAACTATTTTATTGAAAACAAGCATGCATATACTCATTTAAGCTAGGGACTCCATTTTTTAATTTCATTCACAACCATAAATTAAGCTTAAATGTAGAGCTATAAATAGAGATTTGAGAACAAATTTTGAAAACTTATCTTTGGACCAAGATGGTCCAAGAAATTAGTTGTGTATGAGTAATTTCCACCCAATCATAGACATCCACCATAGCTTCCACCCCCAAGTGGGTTGTGTGGAAATTGAGGAGAACGAAATTGGCTATAGGCTCACACATCACTCACCCAACCCAATTTCTCTTAAGCTTAGTTAGGCTATTCGCAACTAAACATTCTAGGCAACCATCAAATCATCAAACAATCATGGCATTCTCATCCACTTTCAACATATCATAAGAAATATATCTCCCTTCTATGCTCCATAATCCCTCAGGTGATCTAGGTGGATATCGGTGTCCACCCACCTATTCCAACTGGCTCAAAACAGTTGGTTGGCAATTTACTACTTTTAGCAGTTTTTCGGATCCTAAACTTTGGGGGCCATTTTGAGGGCCTAAATGTTGTTTTTTCACGATTGGGCACCTCAATGACAGCCAAAGGCTCCAATTGAGCTCACAAAATGAATCTCCTCATCAATACCTTTCCAACGAGCTATCGTGTGCCCCAAACAAAGATCACATGCCAAAGTTACGCCCCTGAGAAGTTGATACACCAAACTACCCAAAATGGGGTCCACAAAACTGTTGGATTTTCATCTTCTAATGTTAGGGTTTTAGATTTTCTTAGAAATTCCTTTGGAGACTCTTTGTAACAATCATATTCTTGCGAATGAGTGTATCCATCACATCTCTTCTCAGAGATAAGCTATCACCATTCTAGCGAGTCTTTCACTTTGTAATTTTACAATTCTGTACATTTCACTCATTAATAGAAATTGTGTATTACTGTATATCCGTGCCTCTTGTTATATATATATATCTTTGTTATATTATTGATATCTCTGTACATTTCTTTATTATATCTTCGCTCTCATTTCATGCCGAAAATAATCTGAAACATTGGGAGTATTCTCCCTTCTAGTGATCCGAGTGTAGGCAAGAAAAATCCATCTTGATATTTACCTTCTAAAATAACCTGACAGAGTTATACCTTGGTTCCAAGGCATGCAATGAGTAGCAATTAACAAACAAATTGAAGGTTTCCTAAATATCCCAACCCCCACTATATCCATCCATCTATCTTCTTAGGTCCATCCATTACTTTCCCACAACTATATTTTGATATTTACATGTTTGTATATAAATCTAAATCACAAGAATACAAGTTTTAGAACTTTAATGATGCTTGGGCATGAGAGAATGGTGAGCGAATGAGTCAATTCCAATTTGGAATGGAAATAATGTACATGGGAAATGGAGGTGGTTTGAATTTTTTCAAGGACGGGGTCTATTACACTTCGCCGTGATGATTGTACTCTACCCCCATGCCCTCATAACAATATGTGGTAGACTTCGTCGCCAACCAACCACCACATGCACTCAATGATTGGGTTCTAAGTCAAAGATGGTGGTTGAGGTTTAGATAAGACACATGATAAATACAAATAAAATATAGGAGTTAGAAAACTTAGGGTTATTTATGCCCCCTTTCCCCTTTGTTACACATAAAAATGTCACACTTGAGTTACGCACTCTAAGTGTCGCAAAGTGACGTATGCACCTCAGTAAGTGTCCCATTCACTGTCACAAGTGTCGTATGCACCTTCCCAAGTGTCGCATTCACTTTGTGAGGTGTCGCCACCCCTTAACACCATTAAAATAGTTGTTCATGACCCCTAAGTCATATGGGAGAAGGAAAACCATAATTTTTTGGTCAAAACACACTTTTTCCTTGTAAATTTCGACCCTTTTTTGAGAATTTATGAAGACCAACACCCTCATGTCCATACTTTGGGTGCACACATAGCGCCCCCTCTGCCACTATAGAGGAGTGTTGATCTAGGATCAACGCTCTATCTCTCACTTTGGGGGAGCGCTGATGTTGTTGAGAGAAAGGGGGGATCTCCCCCACCTTAATCTATGGGCCAACTATTTGAGATTGAGTTAGGTGTGTTCAACCCTCATGCTTGGGCTTCACTTTAGGATCTGATCCAAGCCTCAAGGAGCCATATCCTCAACCATACCCCTCATATTTCCATGGTTATTGTGCCTCTCAAGCCTATATATTGAGGGATTTCTAAGGTGAAAAGGAGGAAGCTTTCAAATATCAAACTTATGATCTCGGTAACATCATGCTAGGGATGGACGAGGAGAGTTTGGGGAGGTTGTTGCAACTGCATCAAGCATGGTCTGTAAGTATTCGCTTTGGGTTCTCTTTTTAATATACTTGGCATATTTCCTTCAAACTTGTGTATTCTTGCATGTGATTTTCTATTGTTCCTTCGATGTTTGTAGATGAATTTGTTTGATCTAATATTGTAGAGTAGGAGTTCTTTGTTTCTCTTTGCTACATATTGCAGGTATCAAGTTGCGCTAAGGAGTTTGGAGATCAAGCTTGGATTGGAAGCAACGAGGAAAAACTTCAAAACAAGGTGCATCACACTCTTTCTCCTTCTCTCTTTCTGATTGGTTAAACTAAATTCAAAGGGAGGTTAGTGTCCATTTATAATTTTGTGTCTTGGTATAGGGGTCAACAATCCAAGGAAAATTTCACCTGTCCACATGAGAATATTTTCGTAACAGAAATTGGCGACTCCACTGGGGAAATTTTCGTATTTTTTGTTACGGAAATATTCCCCTACGAACAAGTGAACTTTCCCTTGGATTATTGACCCATATACCAAGAGATAAAATTACAAATGGACACTAACATCCCTTTGAATTCAGTTTAACCAATCAGAAAGAGAGAAGGAGAAAGAGTGCGATGCACCTTGTTTTGAAGTTTGTTCTCGTTGCTTCCAATCTGAGCTTGATATCCAAACTCCTTAGTGCAACTTGATACCTACAATAGGCAACAAAGAGAAACAAAGAGCTCATACTCTACAAGATTAGATCAGACAAATTCATCTACAAACATCGAAGGAACAATAG
This sequence comes from Picea glauca, assembly GCA_000966675.3. NCBI lineage: Eukaryota > Viridiplantae > Streptophyta > Pinopsida > Pinales > Pinaceae > Picea > Picea glauca. The sequence continues at coordinate 5,896 of JZKD02S1498008.1, read as the reverse complement.
ACGAGCACATGCAAGAATACACAAGCTTGAAGGAAATAGGCCAAGTATATTAGAATGAGAACCCAAAGAGAATACTTACAGACCATGATTGAGGCAGTTGCAACAACCTCCCCAAACTCTCCTCGTCTATCCCTTGCACGATGCTACCAAGATCATAAGTTTGATATATGAAAGCTCCCTCCTTTTCACCTTGGAAATCCCTCAATATATAGGTTTGAGAGGCACAACAACCATGAGAAAATGAGGGGCATGGTTGAGGATATGGATCCTCAAGGCTTGCATTAGATCCTAAAGTGAAGCCCAAGCACGAGGGTCGAACATAACTAACTCAATCTCAAATATTTGGCACATAGATTAAGGTGGGGAAGATCCCCCCTTTCTCTCAACAACATCAATGCTCCCCCCAAGTGAGAGACAGAGCATTGATCTATCCCCACAAGTGAGAGATAGAGCATTGATCTAGATCAATGCTCCCCTATAGTGGTAGAGGGGGTGCTATGTGTGCACCCAAAGTATGGACAGGGGGGTGTTGGTCTTCATAAATGCACAAAAAATGACCAAAATTTCCAAGGAAAAAGTGTGTTTTGACCAAAAAATTATGGTTTTCCTCCTCCCATATGACTTAGGGGTCATGAACAACTGTTTTTATGGTGTCAAGGGGTGGCGACACCTCACAAAGTAAATGCGACACTTGGCAAGGTGCATACAACACTTGTGATAGTGAATGTGACACTTACTGATGTGCATATGTCACTTTGCAACACTTGCGACACTTAGGGTGCATAACTCAAGTGTGACATTTTGATGTGTAACAAATGCCCCCTAAAGTGTGAGGTCATAAGAGCAACTGATTGTCGAAACACTTTACAAAATCTACAAAGCAAGGGTGTTGGAGTGGGAGAACCTTGCAGAAGCTGCAAACAATCATCAAACAATATTAATATATGTTCCACTTCCAAGGAAGTTTTCCCTATGCTCGGAATATGAGATGACTCAAAGCACTCCCACCTTCCAATACACTGCGGATCCATGAAAACACTGACTAAGGATATGGCCACCAGAGATACAATGTGGATCCATACCTCCATGGCATGAACTGATCACAACCATGAAAAATACACAGTGGAGTTACGAGATGACAAAACACATCCACGAATCAATACAAAGTGGATATATGTGACATTATATATATCAACATACTCAAATGATCTCCTTTGTAACCTGGGCAAAGCAGATAACATAATGAACGCTCAACCCAGGGTCTTCGTCCCAATCTCAATGTGGTACGAATCTAGCCATGTGAATAGATGATTTGATGTCGAACATGGTAGAAAACTCTTGATTACCGATCATTGAGGTAAACCGTTAACAAGTGCAAGGGAAATCACCAATGATGCCAATGAATCCCAAGGTACCCTAGTACATTCCAGTGAATGTGAATAAATGAGATGAGGTCGAACATTCGTGGAATCATCCAATCAGAGGTCAATGATGTAAACCTATTATCGGAAGTGAGAGGCCTGCTATTGAGGCATGCAGGTCCCAAAGTACTAACTAGTTTCTAAGTCTAATTCTTGGATGATGTGTTGAAGTGGACATGAAAAGACTCGTCGAAGGAGGGCCTTGATGTATCCCCCATCATCGACATGAAACTAACACAGGAAAAAGATGTAAGATGGTGAATCGAATGAGTATGGACTAACACATGAAATGGAAACTAGTAATACTACAGATGGATGGTTTGAAGTGAAACTTCCCTTGAACATGATGAGGCACGACAACTGACTTGGAAACATTGACTCGACAAGTACCAAGAATGTAATGTGATGGAAATAAGAGCACTCTTCGACTAGAAGAAAAAGTATGGTGACACATCGAATTGGTATGAGACGAGACGAGATGCAAATAGGTGCAACTATAAGACGAGACACAAATAGGTGCCATGTTCAAGGGCAGAAATAACTGCCATAAAGGATTCCCAAATACTTGACCCACTTGCTTCAATTTCCCCCCACCTAGATAAATGAGTACCCCTTTCTTTTTTAACAAGTTTGAGGAGGATAACATATGCTCGGTATAGCTCATCCTTTGGATGAGTCCCTCGACATGTATTTAACAAACTTGAGGAAGGAGGGGTTCGGTCCCAGATCCGTCTTGGATATTGGACTCACATAGGTCCTTCGATGCATAGTTTTACAAGCCCAAATAATGTAAACTCGATGGTTTTTCATATTTAGGGAGTTTGAAAAGAACTTTAAGGCGACTACATGGATGACTTTTTCGTAATTTTAGTCTTCCAAGCCCGAAAAAAGTGTAAAACAATACAGGGGAGAACTCTTCCAATCATGCTTGATTTGAGTGTTCCTTTTTCGTAATTAGTCTCATGAGGTTGAAAAAGAGAGAAACTACCACTTGAAAGACGCCCTTTCAAACCTTTTAACGAGTGTGAAAGGAAGCAAAATCACTCAACAATCTTTTCATTTTTAGAGAGTCTAAAAAGAGCTTAAAGGAAACTCCAGGGGATTCATTTTTTCATATAAACTTTACAAGTCCAAAAAAGTGATAAAAGTATACTCAGTCACATTCTCATGTATTTACGAGCACAAGAAAGAAAAAAGATTAAGCTTGGAATTGGTTTCATTTTTACACAAGCTTGAAACAAAATTAAACTATGCTTGTAATTTCCCAACGTAATTTCTAAAGGTTTTGAGGGATACCCATGGGTGGTTGGTACTCTGCCCCCAGCTTGAGAAGCTAGCGGCTTAACTCCATAATGATAATCAAAGGCTGGAGACATGGCCCCCCAAGCTTTGTTTCATTCGTCAATGCTTAGATTATCACCGATTTATGTATCGAATGGAGGAAAAAGGTCGACTGACAAAGGCAGATGAAAGGAAGGTTCAATTATGAGACCTATTTAAAGACTCGACTCAATGGGAGAGGCAAAATGTTTCATTTTTTAACGAGCTTGACACATGAAAATAACTATGCTCATGAAGTCGACTGGGTTTGATTACCAGTCTTCAGTTTCATTTTTTAACGAGCTTGCCACAAAGAAGAGTAACTATGCTCGTAGCCTTTGTTTCATTTTTTAACGAGCTTGCCACAAAGAAGCAAAACTATGCTCGTAACCTCTCCTTGATCATGGATTCCAAGAGGAAAATTATCTAGAAGGGATACATGTCAAGGAACAAACGTTAGCCATGGCTTCCGGGAGATCTTCACTAGATGGCAGAAAAACACTCTGGAAGGAATACATGTTGACGCCTCGATAATGATAGGGATATCTGGCTATAATAACCATATTGAAGAGATGACCATGTCAACTACTGGATCTAATTTAGGATAAGGGAGAGATTTCCTCTCATTTAGAGTTGAACGCATGGGACAAATTGTTACATAATTGACCTGTGGCGGGGAAGACATCGTTGGCATGTATGGACATTTAAGGGAAGGCAGATGGTCAACTATTAGATGAGGGTCAATGAATGAAATTTAGTCGATTGTTAATATGTTTCCATTGTGAGGGAAACATATCACTCAAAAGAGAGTGGACACAAAATCTCTCATAACGTAGACATAGTCTCGCCCGAGGAGAAGGTTAAAATCCAAGGGCTCGTGAACTACCATCACATTGGCGTAGAACGTTTTTCCTCCCAAAGTAACCTGAAGCTGATGAAGGATCCCTAAAGGTTGACTAACTCTTCTATCAAAGGTTAACAAAATTCCGAGTCACGGGTGCAAGCTGCGGGGAACCAAAATCTTTCCAAGCATTCGTGGATAAGACGCTAAAAGAAGCAACTTTGTCTATTATAGTGTTAGGAATATTCCTATCACAAACCTGCATGCTGATTTGGAAAGGCACATAAGAAGGAAGACATGCTTCTGTCAAATGATTCCAATCAATAGAAATCATCTAAGTGCTTGAAGGGGGTGCCATCGGGACAGGCGGAGTGCCCCCTTGTCCAGGTGAATCAGTATAAATGAGGTAGGACTAAGCAACATATTCACTCTTTGAATGAGGAGTGGGATATACTGATGATGGACTCAGAGTGACCACTTTGGTACTCTTCAAATTAAGAATGGGGATGATCAATGACATAACCAAATCTGTCACTTGGGCTTCACTTTTCAGATGAAGAGTGGGGTTGACGAATGACAAAACTGGATCAACCACTTTGGTTACACTCCTTAAGGGAGGAGTGGGATCAATCAATGATGAAACCAGATTGACCACTTGGGGAACACTCTTTGGATAAAGAGTGGGGTTGACCGATGACAGAATTGAATCAACTACTTGGGTTACTGGTTCAACTTAGGATGAAACCAGATTGACCACCTGATCAACCAGACTAACCATGGATGGAACCAGATTGACCAGTCCATCAACTAACGACGAGTTGGGAGAGATCTTACGATAACCAATTGGAAGTTGAATCTTTTCCAAAAGATAAGAAGCCTCGTCCATATGAGGGAAAAGCTGAGGGTAATGATCACCTTCGCATAACATACAAGAAAATTTGGCGGTTCTATTTTTCTCACCAACCTTAACATCACTAGTTGACAAGGTGTCACCAGCATGGCCAACAAAGGTTGATGACATTGAAGACCACATTTCTAAGACCTTAGGGAGACCAGGTCAATCCCTTAGACAGTGGTCACCCTTACAAAGCTTGCAAGGGAATTTGGGTTTAAATTTTTTTCATTTTAGACTTGTTGACTTTATCAACTCTCTCAGTACAATTAACAGTAGTTGGTTGCCTGGATCCAACATGACATGATGCGGTTGGAGGCTTGGTCTCTTTCTGATTATGATTCTTCTTCTCCTTTTGTTTCTTCTTCTTTTGATCAACCTAGCTATTTTCTTTAGAGCTTTCACTAGGTGAAGAAGGAGAAAGGGAAGGAGACCTGACAGGTGAAGAAGACAAAAGGTCGACATGAGGTTGTTTTATGGGTGGTGTGCTTACATCCAAATCATTGTATGCATTCGAAGGACTGGGAAAAGTCGAGATCATAGGAGTGGGGAACAACCAAACCGGTAACCCGATGGTGAGTTCTGGAAGGCTCAGTGTGGCAATGCACGGAGGACCAATATTTCCAAAAGAAGGAAAGGAAAAAGGTTCTCCGGGAAAAGGGGTTCCTTCGTTGGTACACCCAGGAACTGATGCCATTGACACTAACTTGACCTAAGGTCCACTAGGGAAAATAAACAATACACACTACAAATATAAAAAGAAAACAATCAAACAAACCTTCCCACAATGAAACCACTAGTTGGTGATGAAATCCAATATCGCGAGATCAATATAGGAAGGGGTTGGGATAGAGCGGGTGGATTAGTTACATTGGCGACCAACTTAATGGACTTATGCCTTGGTGCAAGTTCCCACACGGTTGTACTCATGGGCTTACCCTCCAAGGAGCCTGAGTGAGTTTGACCAATGCCTGACCCAGGTATAGCAAAGAATCCCCTTCACCGTCACCTTGTGTATTAACCCTACAGATATAGGCCACTAAGGTTACCAACTTGCAGTCAGCCTCTGGGTGGGTACAGTCGACAGTCGGGATCAAATGTATGGGCAGGATAACAATTCTGAAATTCTTCAATAGAACTGAAGACAAGTGGACCGAATGACTACTGAGGACCCCGAATGGATTCAGGATTAACGAAGCTCCAAGACCAAATGAAACCAATCGTTTCTCAGGAAGAACCCCTAGTATATGATCTTTCTACTATGTGGTTTAAGCTTTGGAGGGGAAATCTTCACTACTCTCCTGCACTCGACCTCATGTTTAACCCTTGTGTGAGAGGGTGATCCCGGCTATGCTTATACGAACAATTGGATTTACCACTCCCTAGCACAAGATTCTATGTTTATTTGATGGCTTTGGAAAG
>JZKD02S1497997.1:0-10683 GCA_000966675.3 Picea glauca | reverse complement strand
ACTAATTGCCTCTATATGACAAAAACGAGTAATGAAATTACTTTCTGGCATGTAGATAAATGAAGGTACAACAACAAATGAGAAATAGACAAGCCTGGAGTTATGTGTTGCTGCAGCAGTGATAAAGATGAAGGAACAACAATTTAAATCAAGGTACTCATCCAGTATGGTGGTAATTTCGCCCCACATAGATAATGCGACCTCCCACAATTCAGCTCCACTTATGCAACAAAGGATACGACCCAGAAAAGAAGAATACTTCCTCCAAAACTCAACTCTCAGAAAAATGCCGCCTCAACACCACAAAAAAATGCCCAGCCACTGAATAAACTTGGCCATATTTGAATTTGAGCTCGTAAAAGGTGATTCTTCAGCCCAACATAGAGGTTCGACCCAAAATGGAGGGACACATGCCAAAATTTCGGCCTCTTAGCCAAGGGAATTCGCCCAACAAGTGGTAGAACGTCCCCTTCAACCCAAACTCATCCCACAAAGAGGAACTCTACTCCCCAAGAGGAGATACTACCCAACAATGAGAGGAACTCAACTTCTTCAGGCAAAAATGTCTTCTGCAACAAGACTCCATTGCCAACGACAAAATTCAGCCACACATACTAAGAAATCTCAACCACAATAAAAGAACTTTGTCCCAAATGAGCACAATAAGAAGATCTGGATGACCTCCTCCCAATGACCAGCTAGGGTGGATAGTTTCACCACCGAAACCAATATTCAAATCTCTCTAGGGTTTCTGTCCCAAAGATCCAAAGCCACAAGAGCTCTCTCAATTAATTTTTAGAAAATAACATAACCATAAGGAGAGAGGGAGCCCCTCATTCTCCTTTTATTCTCTCGTTGACCCTTTTGTGACCTTTTTACCCTTTTAATAAGTTAAAGTGACTTTATTAATTCAATAGTCACTTAGGCACCTTTTTCCCAATTACTCAATGTCAACGTTTTAAAAAGATTAATTTCCCACTCTGATGACATTAAATAATCAATTAATTAATTCCCTTTTTAATGTTAGAAAGTGATTACTTGGATTTAAGACATTTATGGATGTCATAATCCCCTTTCTCATCATCCCAACCTTTAGATATTTTTGTCTTGATTCAAACGAGCTATTACACCAAGGTATTCCCTCAAACAATATGATTTGAATAACACCATTGGTGTATTTAATTAAATTATGTTCAATAATACCCCAAATTATGGGAGTCATTGGAATGCCACAAAACCAAGAACGAATTGTGTAGAAATGATCTCAATGATGAAATATGGTAAGTGGGCTAGGTTGGGCCTCATATAATTCCCCCAAACCCTCCGAGCTCATTGTTAATCTCCATTTAACCCTCTGGTCAGGCTGACATAAACCTTGTAGGTCACCTCCAACTGCAAAGCAAGAAAATCCAAAAATTGGGACATCACATCATGGGGACGTTTCCACTAGAACTTCTTCAATGAGTGCCCCAACCTACACTACTTCTGGATGGGTCTGCTCTTTCAACTGGTCAATAAATAAAGTGTCACCGAGTAGTTTCACTTATTATCCTTCTTTTGGAATTTATAGAATGTAGCCAAATTTGTGTGATTTTGACTCCTATATAGGCCCAAGGATGGGGATTACCACTGGTATTATCAATGTTGGTTAGGGTTAAGTGCTTAGTAGTGTGGGTGGACGTATTTTCGGTTGAGGGGCATTCAATTTTCTTGCTAAGGAAAAACCTCTTTCATTTACAACCTATTTTCGAAGGGGCTAGTGGCGCTGCATCAACGAGGATTAGATCCTTCCACTCTGGCACAATAATACCACTTGTTCCTAGATAGTTGTGTTGATTTACCTTTTGGTGACACTGAAAGATTGTGTGGCACTTGGATACTAGATGCACTAGCAATAGGAGGAGGGGGTAGCAATGTTTGTCCTATTACTTGGTCAAATGTCTACTCATTGACGATGATGGCCCCCATCCATTTGTGCATCTCTAAGTCATCTAACTCAATTGACTTTGATGCCATATCTCCATCCATATTAAGCTGTGGAATCTTTTCCTAACCCCCGATTGGACCTCCATTTTTTGCACCTTCCTATTGTAGGGTCCTTTTTCTTTGTTTCCTCTTCTATTCCTCTATTACGTAGGCCCACTACTTGATGGCTTGATTGATTTTCTTTGGCATTAGCATGAAGTCCAATGTCTCTACTTCTACTTCTAGATTAATGTTGTCATCCATTAGCCATATCCTTATATGATAGAAGTGTCTATGAACATCAAAATGGTTTTGTTGATCATGCACATCAATGATTGCCTTAGGTATTCTAGTGACTTGTGTAATCACAATCCACATGGACTAGTAGTATCCCTCAGAAGTAGTCTTAATTATGACTTGCATGGGCATACCCATTGAGTAGGACAAGCCTCCATATTGGGATGCAATGAATTTATCTACAAGATCCCATGGAAAAATGTTAATAATCATCGAATTTTCCCACTATGAGAATGAAAGCAATATCAAGAAACTCTCATAATGAAAGTCTCAATTTCTATCATGTGTGTCAATGCAATTTTGGATGATTTTGTTAATAATGAGGTATGAAATCTTGTTCAACCTTACACTGGTTGCAGACACATTCACAACATGAACCACCTGCTTCAAGAATTCTTCTACTCGACAGGTCCACAACACTTGGGTGGACAATACTTGTGCTTCCATGCTAATAGGAAAATTCTCAAATTGATGCTTTCATATTCAATCCTAGTAATTCATTACAAGCAATATATGAGAGGTTAGATAGAATGATGTTGAACCATATACATGCAAATCCTATGATTTTGAAATGAATTTGCTCAAATAACGAAGGATAAAACAATGTTTGGCATATATCATGAGGCACTAGATGATGATAATATGGAACATAACCAACAAGGATACAATGTAATGGATGTTAAGAAAAAACTGAGGGCAATGCTAGAGAGGATAATGAATGGAATAAAGAGGAAGCTATTAATTGAGGATATCTAATATCCCTACTTTGTCTTATCCTTGCTATATTTGAAACATGTATCCATCTACTCCTCCATGACAACCCATTTTGTATGGATTTTTTTTCAAATGTTGTTTTTTTAATTCTTCTTCATTTTGTTTAAAATGTTTATTTTTTATGATTTTTTTTCCAATGTTTTTTATTATACACAACAAAAATACCCTAAAATTTGTTATTTTTAACATTATTAAAAATGTTAGGGGTGGAACGGGATCCTCTTTGATCTTGGAAGAATTGTAGAAATTGAATTTTGCATGGGGATTAGCAAAATAAAAAATCAACGAAGCAGAGGCAACAACCTTGTAATAGGGACTTCACATTCATTTAAATCAAGGAGTGGAGGAAATTACTGTCCTTGGCAATTCAAATCGAATAAACAAGTTGATAGGCTCGCTAAAACTAGATCTTGATTGGAAAAATGATTATTGAGTATTAAGGGAAGGCATATAGTCTTCTCACCTCTTCCTTGAGGAATATTGTTCACTAGCTCACATCAATGAACAATGTGATGAATGGAAAAGGGGGGAATTTTAGTTTGAATCCCATCTAGATCACAAGGCTTAACCATTATTTGATCTAAAAAAACCTTTGTAATCACATTTCCAATTAAGCAATAAATGCAACAACAAGATCGATGGATGAACAACACACTTGACATATGAGTTTGATAGAAGCAATTAAGATTCGTGCTCCACTACCATTTATATATCAAAGATCATGAATGACAACATTCATTTGGCATCATGGAAGGGTTTGGAGGTTTGAATGTGGGATGAATCAATACTATATTTATCCCTCATTTCCAATTCTACGTGTCTAGCCTTTATCTTAGCCCCTTCTCATTCTAGACTAGTGGTTTTAGTTGGGAATCCTTGTCACTATGGAGCATTATCGAAACATGTGTTGCACCTCTTGTGAGATTGTGGNTGAATTTGAGCTCGTAAAAGGTGATTCTTCAGCCCAACATAGAGGTTCGACCCAAAATGGAGGGACACATGCCAAAATTTCGGCCCCTTAGCCAAGGGAATTCGCCCAACAAGTGGTAGAACGTCCCCTTCAACCCAAACTCATCCCACAAAGAGGAACTCGACTCCCCAAGAGGAGATACTACCCAACAATGAGAGGAACTCGACTTCTTCAAGCAAAAATGTCTTCTGCAACAAGACTCCACTGCCAACGACAAAATTCAACCACAAACACTAAGAAATCTCAACCACAATAAAAAAAACTTTGTCCCAAATGAGCACAATAAGAAGATCTGGATGACCTCCTCCCAATGACCAGCTAGGGTGGATAGTTTCACCACCGAAACCAATATTCGAATCTCTCTAGGGTTTCTGTCCCAAAGAGCCAAAGCCACAAGAGCTCTCTCAATTAATTTTTAGAAAATAACATAACCATAATGAGAGAGGGAGCCCCTCATTCTCCTTTTATTCTATCGTTGACCCTTTTGTTACCTTTTTACCCTTTTAATAAGTTAAAGTGACTTTATTAATACAATAGTCACTTAGGCACCTTTTTCCCAATTACTCAATGTTAGCGTTTTAAAAAGATTAATTTCCCACTATGATGACATTAAATAATCAATTAATTAATTCCCTTTTTAATGTTAGAAAGTGATTACTTGGATTTAAGACATTTATGGATGTCATAATCCCCTTTCTCATCATCCCAACCTTTAGATATTTTTGTCTTGATTCAAACGAGCTATTACACCAAGGTATTCCCTCAAACAATATGATTTGAATAACACCATTGGTGTATTTAATTAAATTATGTTCAATAATACCCCAAATTATGGGAGTCATTGGAATGCCACAAAACCAAGAACGAATTGTGTAGAAATGATCTCAATGATGAAATATGGTAAGTGGGCTAGGTTGGGCCTCATATAATTCCCCCAAACCCTCCGAGCTCATTGTTAATCTCCATTTAACCCTCTGGTCAGGCTGACATAAACCTTGTAGGTCACCTCCAACTGCAAAGCAAGAAAATCCAAAAATTGGGACATCACATCATGGGGACGTTTCCACTAGAACTTCTTCAATGAGTGCCCCAACCTACACTACTTCTGGATGGGTCTGCTCTTTCAACTGGTCAATAAATAAAGTGTCACCGAGTAGTTTCACTTATTATCCTTCTTTTGGAATTTATAGAATGTAGCCAAATTTGTGTGATTTTGACTCCTATATAGGCCCAAGGATGGGGATTACCACTGGTATTATCAATGTTGGTTAGGGTTAAGTGCTTAGTAGTGTGGGTGGACGTATTTTCGGTTGAGGGGCATTCAATTTTCTTGCTAAGGAAAAACCTCTTTCATTTACAACCTATTTTCGAAGGGGCTAGTGGCGCTGCATCAACGAGGATTAGATCCTTCCACTCTGGCACAATAATACCACTTGTTCCTAGATAGTTGTGTTGATTTACCTTTTGGTGACACTGAAAGATTGTGTGGCACTTGGATACTAGATGCACTAGCAATAGGAGGAGGGGGTAGCAATGTTTGTCCTATTACTTGGTCAAATGTCTACTCATTGACGATGATGGCCCCCATCCATTTGTGCATCTCTAAGTCATCTAACTCAATTGACTTTGATGCCATATCTCCATCCATATTAAGCTGTGGAATCTTTTCCTAACCCCCGATTGGACCTCCATTTTTTGCACCTTCCTATTGTAGGGTCCTTTTTCTTTGTTTCCTCTTCTATTCCTCTATTACGTAGGCCCACTACTTGATGGCTTGATTGATTTTCTTTGGCATTAGCATGAAGTCCAATGTCTCTACTTCTACTTCTAGATTAATGTTGTCATCCATTAGCCATATCCTTATATGATAGAAGTGTCTATGAACATCAAAATGGTTTTGTTGATCATGCACATCAATGATTGCCTTAGGTATTCTAGTGACTTGTGTAATCACAATCCACATGGACTAGTAGTATCCCTCAGAAGTAGTCTTAATTATGACTTGCATGGGCATACCCATTGAGTAGGACAAGCCTCCATATTGGGATGCAATGAATTTATCTACAAGATCCCATGGAAAAATGTTAATAATCATCGAATTTTCCCACTATGAGAATGAAAGCAATATCAAGAAACTCTCATAATGAAAGTCTCAATTTCTATCATGTGTGTCAATGCAATTTTGGATGATTTTGTTAATAATGAGGTATGAAATCTTGTTCAACCTTACACTGGTTGCAGACACATTCACAACATGAACCACCTGCTTCAAGAATTCTTCTACTCGACAGGTCCACAACACTTGGGTGGACAATACTTGTGCTTCCATGCTAATAGGAAAATTCTCAAATTGATGCTTTCATATTCAATCCTAGTAATTCATTACAAGCAATATATGAGAGGTTAGATAGAATGATGTTGAACCATATACATGCAAATCCTATGATTTTGAAATGAATTTGCTCAAATAACGAAGGATAAAACAATGTTTGGCATATATCATGAGGCACTAGATGATGATAATATGGAACATAACCAACAAGGATACAATGTAATGGATGTTAAGAAAAAACTGAGGGCAATGCTAGAGAGGATAATGAATGGAATAAAGAGGAAGCTATTAATTGAGGATATCTAATATCCCTACTTTGTCTTATCCTTGCTATATTTGAAACATGTATCCATCTACTCCTCCATGACAACCCATTTTGTATGGATTTTTTTTCAAATGTTGTTTTTTTAATTCTTCTTCATTTTGTTTAAAATGTTTATTTTTTATGATTTTTTTTCCAATGTTTTTTATTATACACAACAAAAATACCCTAAAATTTGTTATTTTTAACATTATTAAAAATGTTAGGGGTGGAACGGGATCCTCTTTGATCTTGGAAGAATTGTAGAAATTGAATTTTGCATGGGGATTAGCAAAATAAAAAATCAACGAAGCAGAGGCAACAACCTTGTAATAGGGACTTCACATTCATTTAAATCAAGGAGTGGAGGAAATTACTGTCCTTGGCAATTCAAATCGAATAAACAAGTTGATAGGCTCGCTAAAACTAGATCTTGATTGGAAAAATGATTATTGAGTATTAAGGGAAGGCATATAGTCTTCTCACCTCTTCCTTGAGGAATATTGTTCACTAGCTCACATCAATGAACAATGTGATGAATGGAAAAGGGGGGAATTTTAGTTTGAATCCCATCTAGATCACAAGGCTTAACCATTATTTGATCTAAAAAAACCTTTGTAATCACATTTCCAATTAAGCAATAAATGCAACAACAAGATCGATGGATGAACAACACACTTGACATATGAGTTTGATAGAAGCAATTAAGATTCGTGCTCCACTACCATTTATATATCAAAGATCATGAATGACAACATTCATTTGGCATCATGGAAGGGTTTGGAGGTTTGAATGTGGGATGAATCAATACTATATTTATCCCTCATTTCCAATTCTACGTGTCTAGCCTTTATCTTAGCCCCTTCTCATTCTAGACTAGTGGTTTTAGTTGGGAATCCTTGTCACTATGGAGCATTATCGAAACATGTGTTGCACCTCTTGTGAGATTGTGGNTTGTATTCACTTTGAATTATAGTACACTCATCACTTCACTTTATCATTTACCTTCTAAAATCTCTTAAACCACTTTGACTACTTTGACCTTTTGGGGCTTCTAGATGACATATGAAGGTCCTCCAACTTTGTAAGCCCATAACTCTCAAACCGTGAGGAGTTATGTGATGTTCCACATACCACCAGAAATGTAATGACATGTACTATCCATATAGAATAGTATTACTTGCAAATATATCAAAACTCATATTATTATCCATCAAACAAACTTGGGTCCATTACCCAAACCTAGTTTCTCCAACTTCTCATGGCCATAACTCTCTAACCGTGAGGAGTTATGTGACCTTCCACATACCACTGGAAATGACATGAAAATCAATATCCATTTAGTATAGTTTCACTGAAAAATTCACTGACCTTCATCTCATTATTCCACAAATAAGCATGGGTTCTCTAACGATACTTCTAGGATAACTGAATCTGCAAAGCGTCTTCTCGTGAGGGATTTCACCATAAGGGGACCAGTTTGGAGTTCATCCATTTATACTTATTATCAACCATGACAAGAAAATAATGAGTCATATTTACATCAAACAAACTTGGGTCCATTACCCAAACCTTTGTGCTACCGGGCTTTCTTCAAGGGTTGACATCAATGACAACCAACCTTAATCAACAGAAAGGACTCGACATTTGTAAATGATTTCTAAGTAGAATCGAGCCATGCATGCTTTGGAATTTTGTCTAGTGGAGTTCATGAGAGTTTAGGACTTTAAGAACTAGAGGATGGAGTTAACATTCAATTTGTTCTTACAAAATACAAATGGGATGGTGAGGTAGTGACATAGGTCTAAATCAAATTAAGGATCTTTCCCTCCAAGGTCGAATTGGTTTGGTTTGGCTTGCAAAAGGAAAAGAAGATAAAATCACCAAGGATGAGGCTGATATTTACCAGATTCAAGATGCAAGAGAAGTTCAGAGTACAGTTGACATTGAGGAATATGCGGAGATGCATGATGAGGTACTACATGGTCCTACCTTTTAGATTTTTTATTATATCTAATGATTTTTTTGTTTTTTTTTGTTTTTGTTTTTAAAGGAACAATTTTAAGACAATATAGTGAGATTAATAGTTTCAAAGTTTGGTAGCATGATAGTATAGAAAGTTATGTAATTTTGTTTTCATAACTCGAGGATATTTCAGTTTGCAAACTACCCCAATTTTTGTATCACAAAGACAATTGTTTTGGCCACAACCTTTTCTAATGTAATATACCCATTATTGTTAAAAAAAAAATCATGAAAAATGTTATATGTCATTTATTTTTTCAAAGTTCCAATTTTCATCTAATCATTTTATTATTATTTAATTTAGGATGTCATGCTTTTTAAATAAAATGTAAAATATTGTTTTTTTAACTCTTTTTTAGCTTTAATCTGTTTTGAACAAACTAGACCTTTTTAATTTATTTTTTAAACAAAATCTTGGAGATTTTACGAAAATAAACAAACTATTTTTAGTATATTTTGATGGGAAAAATACCAAAAAACTAGAAATAAAAATAAGAAATAGTGAAAAAAAAACTTAAAACAGAGAAAAACGCAGAAATATAACATAAATCCCCAATATACAAAAAGTGATGGTAAAAAAACATCAAATATGGGTGGGGGTGGGGTTTATGATTCTCTAACCCCCCCACCTTCTCTCTACATGTATGTTCCCTTATCCCAAGCCATTTCTCCATCGAATTGGAAGGAGGCATGATTCCCGGAATCGTGCCCCCCACTGTGCACATCTACTCTTGAATCCTCGAACCCCCCTCACCAACCCCCCATTCCCCTATGCTCGCCCTCGCTCCCCTCGCTCCATGTGCCCCTCCCCTTCCCCAAATACATCACGCATATGGAGTATTTGTTGGAAATACTAAGAGGGGGTGTTATTGGATAAATCCGTAAGTGTGGACACAAATCGATCTCCCTAGATCCACCTGGATCTAGAACAAAGCAAGACAGAACATGACTCTTTCCCTAGATTTCGACCATTGAATTAAATGGGAGGAAAGAACAAATGACATACCTTCTATCGCTTCCTATGGTCTTTGTTGCTCCAGCTTCACTCCAATGCTCTTGTGCAGTCAAGACCAAGACAACTCAAACCAATCGGAGTGAAGACAGCTCAATATATTCAACAGTCAATCTATGTATAGGATCAAGGAATTATACAATAAAGTGGAAAAAAACTTTATGGGAAAGGGACATATTACTGTATCATATTAATGGAAAGTAAAGATTACAACCTAAGCCTTGATGTCGCAAACTTCCTTTCGATGGCCCTTAGCTCTGACACACACACTTGCTCACTTGCATGAAGAAAATCAAAACCCTTATGATATGCTTGCTGGAGTTTCCTAGCCTACTGTAGCTTCAATCCTTCACACAATCTTTCATCAATTCTCCAATAAATCTCGCTTAACCTTTTCCATGAGAATTCCATCAATATATAGGAGAGAATGAATTATTTACTTGGATAAGAATGATCCCAAAATATCAGGGAATCCAGTACTAGGATAACCATTCGAATGCCATCTCATCCTTCTAGAAGATTCCCTTCTAGAAGCATCGAGAATTCATCTTTTTCCTTGCTTTAGAAAGAGTTTGCACCCTAGCAGTTCAACACAGTGCGAACTTCTCGCACCCTGGCTTAAGGCAGACTGCGAGAATCATTCTCGCAGGCAAATATACTAGCAGCCTGCGAACAATCTTCAAAAATGAGTTTTCTGGAAGAGATGAAAATAACTTTTTCTCAGGAGAAAGTTCTTATGAAGAGCATGAGTACACCATCATCAATACATCATCATGATGACCAAAATCATGGGTAACAGGGGGTGAGTCCGTATTTAGAGCAATTAGTATTTTTGAACTTGTACTTCAATCATATCATGTATTCAATTTATATCCAATCAACAATGAAGACCATCCAATGAATAATGAAGAATAGTATAAGAGATACACCAATACACCATGCACAATATATAAGAAGTAATCATGTATTATTGTTCAAAGGAAGTAATGACTTCCAAAGGTAGCTAC
>JZKD02S1497986.1:0-10683 GCA_000966675.3 Picea glauca | reverse complement strand
TTCAGGAAATATGGTTATATATGATACACCTGGTGTGATCCAAAAATAAATGCACAAATTAGATGCCATGATGATGAAGAATGTGCATTCTGCAACTAGAAATTGCAGATTGTGTTTTGATCGTAGTTGATAATTGCAGGTGCTAGGGTTTTTATGTGCGCAGGTGTTGGAGGCAAATGCTTGCAAAGACATCGACAACAAATTATTTAAATGTTCAAATGTATCAAGAGAAAGCACCCAAGAATTGATTGGTGGGAATTTTCATAGTGTCATGAAGGAAATGGTTTTCAGGTTTAGGTCGATGCCTTTATAGCTGGGCACAATTGGCATATGAGGACCGAGACTGTCGTATCAGTTCTTGAGGTCAAATATATGATCTGAGGTTAAAAATTGATGTCTTCTTGCTTTGAAGAATCGTTCACACTGAGACTATGCAGACATCAGTGGGTGTTTTTGGTGGTGGAAACTATATAGATGATAATGCATGCCCCCACTAATGGTAGCTGGCGCTGGCAATAGTAATCATGCTGCAATCACAAATGAAAATTGTCCACTTTTTATAACTATTGAATGGCATCGAGAACACATGGGAGTCATCCTCAAAGACAAACTTACAAACAGATAATTGAAAAAATGACAGGGAGGCATTCACTTTGTCTAATTAAATCTTAAATTCAAGGCCTGATAGTGAAGGTAATTGTTTTATCACAAATCATGGGAATTTTGTTCAATAGCTAATAATTAACACTTGGTACCTCTCAAGTTAGCAAGTGGCAAAGCAATTTAAGGGATCGAATATTGTCTCCACATTTTCAGGAAGTCAAACATAGCTGGAAGTCAAGCATCATCAAGTGGAAGATTAATCCATATTTCGAGCACAAAATCAACAAGCAGTTCCAGATTCCAAGTGAATTTGACAAACTGTTCCAGATTCGAAGGGGTTGGCAGAAGTTGGCAATCAAATTGAGCAAATTCAGTAGTCCAAAAATACCTAGACAAAAAACAGATGGAAGGGCATCCAAATCAGTAGTTGCGTTTTTCAAGGATGAAGATCATCATTCGAAGATTGTTTGCTGATTTCAAGAAGGAAAATCAATGTTCGAATATTAACACTTCACAATCAGAGATTAGCAGATCGAGAACCTAACAACCAATTTGATTTTTTATTTCTTATGATTTTTATCAGATTTTATTTTCAACAAATCAAGAAAACAATTGATGTTTTGTATTGTTCTATTTAAGCAATGTTTTGTAATGTATCAGGGGGTTTGACCCGGGAGAGAAGAGAGGCTCTTGGGCATTGTACATTTCTTATGCTTTTAAAGAAAGATCAATAGAGAAATACATAATTTATCCCAGCAGAGATTCATGTGATGTTATCTTTCAAGTTTGTCTCTTCCCTATTATGTGCATCTTTATCTTATTCTTTCATCTAAATTGTATAATCTTCTAAGAGTTTGATTGAGAGTAAATGGTTTAGAATTCATTCTTGTTAGATGCTATGAACACATATAGTCAAGTACTCACACTTTCTTCTAAAGTTACATTAGAATTCATCATGTGTTTTATGCTATGATGTAATCGGTTGTTTTTCTCAATTCTGCTACCATTCTACAATGATTTTGTTGTTTTGAAAGATAATATCTACCTTTCCTTTGCTGTTGATTTATTCACCAACCAGTTATTGATCACCTTACATATTTATGACTCAATGCCCAATGGTTTTCCTCTTGCCACTTCCATCAACAACATCCTAAAATTTATTTCTATTTCAGGTTTGGCCACTAAGCATAATTTACAGTGAGAGAGCCCTCTTTGGTTTGGAAAGGCAAGATTCCAAGCGTAAAGTTGGTTTGCAGGTTGCCTCTGTGGTTTTCCTCCCGCAACCAAGGGAAATTACAAAGTGATAACATGGTCAATGCATTCATGCCACATCTATTTATGAGCTTTCTTGCAGGGATATCAATCATCCTTGGTTGTCAGAGGTTCATACCTCCATCATTTAGGTTCTTCTCCCTGACTGTTACCCTGATCGGGTATCAATGACATACAAAAACCATTCAAAATAGTTTTCATATAATTAAAATAGTGAAATATTCAGAAGGGATTCTTACCCAATCCCTTCATACCTTATTCCACATGGAAATGAACACTTTTATACCTGTTCTAGATGCCAACACCCTCTCTGATATTACCTCATCAGTGTTGCTTCATGGGGACTTTTAAAGTCCTTTCAACAAATTTCAACAACAACTCTTCTTGTATTTACCCTTTGCATGAGGTTGTCCACCGTTGGTAATTGTCTTTTCCAACAACTCCAATTTCCTTCTAGACATACATGGATCATCATAGTCACAAATATATTAGCTGCAATGTTAATAAAAATGCATGTGCCATAGCTTCAAAACATTTTTAGATACACCTTATCATATCTATATTCATTCTATCACATTGTTTTTCTATGTTTTTACTAGTCCAATCATGATCAAACTTTTCAGTTGTTTTAGGATCCTACAACCATCATCATTTTAGTTTCTCATCCCAAAGAAAAATGCAATAAACCACAAGGTAATGAGTTAAGGGATTCTTCCCTTTTTCCAACTCCTTCTACATAGTCTGGAACTTTCATTCCAGCTGATTTATTTCCAAGGCCTTGCTGCCTTTACTCAACATATTTCAACCAAGCTCATTCATTTAAATATATTTGTCAATCCATTTTCCTTTCACCAATTGTATTGGCTTTCAAAATTGTTCTTTTATGGCATACAATTATGGTAAGAAAATCAGAGTTTTAAAATGAGAAAAGTGTTCTCCCTTTTCTTCTTATTTGTTTTTGCAGTCTATCCCCCTTTTGGGTTCTGTCTGCTCCATTCCTTGAGTAGTCTCGACCAAGTCTCATTTTGACCTTTCCTGGATGTAACAACATACTTATAACAACAAGACTTTGCTTAAAAAATTAAGAACTAGTGCATTCTACACATTTACCAAAGAGAAATCGGGTTGGTCATCATTCATTTGCATTTCTTTCATTCATGCATTATATTTAAAATGTAATCCAAGATTCTTATTTAGATAGGCTTGCAACCCACTGGCTAATTTTCCTACAGTCACTAATATTATAACTTTGTTCTCCTGACAGAGTCTTTACACCGTTCCTCCATATGGAACTTCTTCATCATGCAATTCTCTTGTTTCATACCCATCACCATTCGATATGAATTCAATCTTGAGTAAGCCTCAGCCTCATCATTTCATAGGTTTACCCAAGATTCCATAAAGATTATAAACATGCATAGATTCAACTACACATTCAAACATGTGCATTCACCAATTTACATTCATAAGGTGCTTTTATGCACCCAACCACATGCATCGACATGTTGTGTGTCCACCATAGGCACACTTTACAATTTTCATATGTATGATTATTTAAATCATTCCACTAATGATTTGTTCACAATCCTTTTCACGAAATACTCAAAGGAACAATCATATTGCCTTCTATTCATAACAACATAGCACCCTTTCTCCTTGCTCTTTTAGAAATTTACACTAGATTTTCTTGATGGGTGAAGCACACCCTCCTTAAGCTATCATTTAAACATTACAATTTAGACCCTTCTACATAGGGTCAACCATACATTCATGGCATCAAGCATATACATGCACGCATAGATATTTAGCATGCAAGTTCACTTCTTGCACCTTTTCTATGTCATCCACACACATTGACATTTCAACTTCCACATCATTCCTCCTTGGGAGCTTACAACCATTCATAAGAGAAGTCCCATAGGGATACTCATAATTATGCTATCCTCTTTTAGGGCAACAACCAACAAGATCCACTCTTTCCCAACTGCTATAAATGCAATCCACAAATCAGAATTTTAAATCGGTAATTACAACATTACCCAGGGTAGTAATATGCCCAAATCCAACTCCCTTTCATGCTTCAAACAATTCTTGGTCAACGGACCTTTACCAAAGAAATAATTTCTTATCATTCCCTCCAACTGCCACTTGAGCATATTAAGCCATACCATATGGCCACCATCTATTTATGGATGTCAATATGACCCATTGGTCATCTGGAAATGCTTCAATACTTCCTTTATGAGACTTTATATATATATGTATATCATTCCTTCATTAATCATTGCAACCTTATCTTCATAGGAAATAATAGTAGCATCTTCAACATTTCATTCATGTTGTTAATTCTCCTGCTGACATCACGCCAGTATTAACCAAATTGGTTCATTAGCATACCACACCTTACAACCAACTATAGGTTCTAATAAGTTTATTTCCATGTTGTATACATGCTCCATAATTTCCATATGCATTAGAACATATCTTATGCACCAAGCATCTTACACATGCCTACAATGCACATGTATTCTAGTTATCTGCCACTAGCAATCATGTGCATAGACATACCTCTAGGTTAATAGGCACAATATTTTTCTTAATCCAACCATGAGCTCATAAAATTACTCATATGCCCATATCACTTTAATTATTTTATGAGGATAGACAACAATCCAAAGGATTCCTTCTTTACTCTTACCTATCTAGATTATTCCAACAAGAAGCTTGATTCATTATAGGTCAAGTAAATTGACCTTACTATTTCCCATCAATCCTCTAAACATGAGGACGTCTTTCACATACTTGGTTTAGTCTTTTATTTAAGTAGTAAATGACACTGCCAAGGTTTCTATTAATCCATACTAAATTCCTTAACCACAAGGGGTTTTCCACAAGGGTCTTAGCCCAGATATAAACAATCATAATGAATGCCAGAGGCTCTAACTACCCATGCTTAGAGGCAACATTGCAATCACTAGTTCGTTCATTCTTTGAAATTAAGCAACTCTTAACATGATGCTACCATTTTAACCATTCTCATTCAATCTTACTCTTAATGCTTATCAACATATCCCCACTCTTGTAGTAGTAGTTATCATTCCAACAAAGCAACATTATGCTTCTTCTACTACAAATCAAAATGTAACTTTTCTGATGTAAGAAATACCAAAACAAAATTTCAATCCACAATCCTTCCTCTCAAGGAGCTTATGCAGATACTAAACAAAATTTTAAGGAATAAACACTTTTCAACAGGCTCATCTTAGCCTTGATATACCAGTCCTGTGATTGATCTCTGGCCCATCTAGGCCTAGTGTTTGAACCTCACTTTGATACCACTTTGTAAGACAACCAACTCCCTAAGTACCTTTTTAAAGGATGGGGTACTAAAATTTCACTTCTTCTAATCATCTCAAATCCCTTTTGGAAGGACACCATTGTCTTCTGATCGCTTAGATATTTCCAACGACTATAAGTTTGCTCAAAACGAAGCTCTGTATCAAATGTTATATCCTCCCAAAGTTTTCGGGCCTTTATTGGCCCAAGACCAACTCATTTCCACGTGGCATCCATGTGGCTGCTTATTTCTCATACCATCCGATGTGGCATCTTCCACCGGACATGTTAATTTCATGGGTCCAATCCTTTGGCCCTTCTTCGTCATCGTCATGGTTTCTTTTCCCATAAATCTCTCCCACTAACAAGTTTCGACGATGATAGTCCAATGGGTATCTCTCTGAATTACGATGGCTCTTGGTTCTTGATCTCTAATGGCCCACATCATGTCGACACCCCCAACATACACATAGATTAATGTCCATCTTCCTGCCTTTTGTTAAGGGATCCAGTGGGGTCCATATCTGATCTACGACCACGATTTTATCTTGACGAATCACCTATAAATGACTGTCATTAACCATGACATTTCATCGTCATTGGCATTTTCTCCAGGGAAGTTCCAAATAATCAATCCTAAAAGTTTCGACGATGATCCACCTATCATTCCCACCTAAATCTGGATGTCCTCGAGCTGAAAATCCAACGACTTTGGTTGTGTTGGCAATGCCAACTAGAACAAAGGTTAACGTCCAAGTATTTGGCATTCCTCGTGGCATAGGGATGGGACCCACAAGGATCCATGGATGAGATTGTATCTCACACCTCCAATGATAAATGATTGTCGTTAGCCCAGACATATCATCATCTTCGACACTTGCCTTCTTCCTTGCCTCTGGTCTAGACCCAACTCCTTCTGAGGAACGACCATGATCTGTTAGCATCCATATCCTACATCCTAGGTTAAAAGTGAGGTCATAAGGTTTTACCAACCTTCTTCTGAATGACCCTCATCTATTAACCACTCCCATGGTGACACTTGTCACCCCTAGGACACATAGGCCGCTGATCTGGCAAGCCGCACCATTATGACATCCTCACTCCCTCTTATAACTTAAGGGGAGTTTGTTGAATATCTACGGTCGATGTTTACTCTTGTTTAAATATTGATCGATGACTCTCCTCGACTCTTGTGCCTTATCTTCGTCGACATTTCCCGGATTGATTCTCGTTTCCCATCTCTTTGATCTCTGATGACAATGCACATCGCATCAAAGACCTCAGTCACATCTCCGTTACCTTAAACGGATCAACGAATGCCGTTCTTTCTTAGAGCCTATAGCTTCGCCAATCCTCTTTGGACTATCCCTTGTTTTATCTGACATTCTCTCCCGATGACGATGTGATCATAATCAACGATCCAGATCTTATTGGTTTTCTCTTCAACAGATCAATGATCGTCATCACCTCAAACTCCAAACATGTGGCACTATCCTGACCTTCCACTTGGCATAACACATGGATCTCAGGATTTACAAAATCCATTGTCTCAAAAATATAATTCACCCTGACACGTACCATGACTCCCACATGACACATGGATCTTCCCATGCTTGACACGTGGACTGACGTGACTATACACATCATTCTCCTCTCACCATTTCCAAGTAGGGGCCATGATGATCAATAGTGGAGATTAACCCTCACCCCGATTAATGACCAAATATATCTATTTCAATGTCTTGTCATCATCGACGATTACTCAAACATCGTTGGCACTCTTGGCCAACTGCGACCTTATTAGCCTCCCATGCTCCGAGAACGAACATATATAGATTCAACGGTCCAGATCTCGTCGCCATAACCTTTGATGGATCGACGATTTCCATTTCTCCTTGGGCTGCCCCGTCATCGTCAACTCTCCTCTCTCCAGAACTTTGTCATCCCTCCCCTAACACATGGCTGAGATCTCTCGATTTGTATATACAACGGTTGGGTTTTTAAGGAGATGACTGAAGAGCCTTTTCGCCCAGCTGGGCCCACACTTGACTCATTGGTCATTCAAATTTTGACACGCGCCATCCTACAAGACACACTCACTGCCACACTGGCATTCCTGCCAACATGAAATCATTGCCCCATTCTGCTTCACTTAGATGAAACATACACCATCCTACGGCTAAGGTTTAATCTTACCTCTACACCGATCAACGACTCTTGTTTTCTTCTGAAGCATTTATCGTCTTCGACGCTTTGTCCTCCACTCAACTTCACCAATCATTCACTTCCGACGATGATACATATGTCGTCAACGGTTCGGATCCCATCGGGGTTCCTCCCAACATATCAATGATCACGAAGCCACCAAGACCACCCTCCGATGGATCCTATGGGTGTTGATGGCCTTGGGTCTTATCGTCGTCGACACTTCATACAAGTGCACTTGGTTACTCCAATGATTGCGCCCTCCAACGAAGGGCCAAGATCTCCCCATCACGTCGATCCAACGGATGTAGATCCTCTCGACTCAAACATAGAATCTTCTACAAGAAAGTAGCCCAATCTTGGATTCAACTGATTTCATTTATTTCCCCAAGGATTTACCAAACAGTTAAGGGCCCTTGCCTTGCTTCGATTTTTATTGCATGATCAAATAAATTGTGTTGCTCTTGATTGTCATGAAATTAATTATGCCCAAGAGTTGTCGTTTAAGGAACAAGGAGGTCATATTTTTCTCAGCAAAAAACATTTCATGCAGTGGCAGTCATCTCTTTTAGATCAACATGTTTTTGATCTTGGTTTTGAAGACCCAATAGCACTTGTGTTGGAGTCTTATTTTTCAAATTCTTTGAAGTTTTCATATTTTATCATACCACCCACTTATCAAGGTGAATATGATTTTCCAAAGATTTTTCTATGGCTGCTGATATATCTCTGCTGTTAATTATTAATCAGTTGCAGAGATGAGATTTTATCACTCATGAAGCTACATTCATGGATGCTATTGAAATTTGCTTTTACTTGAGAAAATTGGATTGTTAATTATTAATTAGTTGCATAGATGAGATTTTATCACTCATGAAGCTACATTCATGGATGCTATTGAAATTTGCTTTTACTTGAGAAAATTGGATGGCTGGTTAGAGTAGGGTAGCATAGATAATAAGATCACTTCCTGAGCATTTGGTTTGCTTCAATTTGTACAGTGTAAACATATTGCAGTGTGTGCCACTATAGAGTAGGGTAACATAGATAATAAGATTACTTTTCGATTATTTGGTTTGCTTCAATTTGTACAGTGTGAACAAATTGCAGTGTGTGCCAATATGCTTTTTTTTAGCATTCACTTGTAGTGTGAGGTTTTCAACAGCTCTTTTAGTTTGTTTGAACAAGTTGCAGATGCTGTTAATTATTAATCAGTTGCAGAGATGAGATTTTATCACTCATGAAGTTACATTCATGGATGCTATTGAAATTTGCTTTTACTTGAGAAAATTGGATTGTTAATTATTAATCAGTTGCAGAGATGAGATTTTATCACTCATGAAGCTACATTCATGGATGCTATTGAAATTTGCTTTTACTTGAGAAAATTGGATAGCTGGTTAGAGTAGGGTAGCATAGATAATAAGATCACTTCCCGAGCATTTGGTTTGCTTCAATTTGTACAATGTAAACAGATTGCAGTGTGTGCCAATATAGAGTAGGGTAACATAGATAATAAGATCACTTTCCGAGCATTTGGTTTGCTTCAATTTGTACAGTGTGAACAGATTGCAGTGTGTGCCAGTATGTTCTTTTTCAGCATTCACTTATAGTGTGAGGTTTTCAGCAACTCTTTCAGTTTGTTTGAACAAGTTACATATCTTGAAGTGTTGTAGAGGAGGGTTAAACATGTTTTTAACGAGGTTAAAGAATCCATAAGCCCAATGGATTAGACAATGATATGTGGTTCTTGAACCCTCATAGGGAGGTCTTCATCCCCCACAGAGCCAATGTTAGCGCAAAAGGTCTTCATCCCCACGGAGCCAATGTTAGCGCAAATCTTGAACCCTCACAAGGGGGTCTTCATCCCCACGGAGCCAATGTTAGCGCAAATTTTTGCAAAAAAGAAATTTTGAATAAATAACGTGTTTTGGTAGAACGCTGCATAATTATGGTTGATTGTGTAGCGCACACCAGGACTTGGATTAGACAATGATATGTGGTTCTTGAACCCTCCCAAGGAGGTCTTCATCCCCCACGGAGCCAATGTTAGTGCAAAAGGTCTTCATCCCCACGGAGCCAATGTTAGCGCAAATCTTGAACCCTCACAGAGGGTCTTCATCCCCACGGAGCCAATGTTAGCGCAAATCTTGAACCCTCACAGAGGGTCTTCATCCCCACGGAGCCAATGTTAGCGCAAATTTTTGCCAAAAAGAAATTTTAGATAAATAACGTGTTTTGGTAGAACGCTGCATAATCATGGTTGATTGTGTAGCGCACACCATGACTGGGATTCTGACGTGTGAAAAAAATCCATAAGCTAGAGAGGATCCCACGAGGGGCGCTACTTTGTGCACAATAAAATTATAGTATATGAAAGCTCAATATTTTATAAGAAGTTCTTATTATGTTCTCCTTGTCAATGTGGGATTAAGGGAATTGAACAAATAAAAAATAACACTCAGCATTGTTCGAACCCTATGAGCTCAAGTTCCAGATCGCTCAAGTGACACGAGGAGCTGAATTGTTATTTTGCAACACACCGACAACGACAAGGCATGCTGTAGATGTGACTTTTTTTCATGAATGGAGAAATATACAACCGGATAGAACACATGCTTTGGCATCCAATTCCAGGGCAAGAGAGAAGACAGAGTATTCAATTACTCAATGGTCAAGAAAAAACATGCCTCCACAACTTGATATACACAACAACTGAAGACTCTTCAATGAGATCTCCATCTGGTTTGCTTTGGTCACTTCTCCAGCAGGATCCAAAAATACGATTAGCTGCATATTGATTGATAACCGTATTAATTACTCGACCATGGTGTTTATGGGAAGTTTGTGTGAAAGAGGATATGCCATGGAGCTCGCCTTGTCATTGGAAAAGCTTACGAATGAAACGTTTCTCAGCTAAAATGGTGTTCCTCAACAAAGACGATGTCACAGAACGAGTTTTCAACATGATCAAGAACTTCCACAGTGCCCAAATATTTGTTAAAGTGGTCATCTGAGTCTCCAGATGTGTATCAGTGAAGGATACGGGGACACTGTCTTGTATGGTATAATCGTTATGAAAAATCCAGAGCTTGTCACTGGTCTTCAAATGCCAGTAGTTTCGAGGATCACCGCCTGCTTATTTCTTGTTTGTGATTGTAAACTTTCAGACTCTGTATATCTGGACTAAGGACTCTAATGCAATTGAAGATCGGCCTGTGAATTATTTATCTCATATTATGTCTTCTTAATCCAATGGTTTACTGT
>JZKD02S1497975.1:0-10683 GCA_000966675.3 Picea glauca | reverse complement strand
AAAAGGAGTGTTTTTCATGACAAGAAAATCTTGGTCAAACAAAGGTATTAATAAAGGTTACCAATATTACTGTTTGTCAAATAAAGGTTACCAATATTATTGTTTGTCATCATTCACAAGTACTATGACATAAACTTATAAAAAACTACCTCGGTTTCCAACCAATCGAATAATGTGAATGAATTCTCTATAACTTCTATCATAAATTACTATATCTATCTATAAGACAGACTATATGATATATCTATCTACAAGGAAAAGACTAACCAACTTGTAACTTATCTCTTTTGCTTTATAAATTAAAGTAATTCATTTCAAACAAACTATATGATACATCTATCTACAAGTCAAAGACTAACCAATTTGTAACTTCTCTCTTTTGCTTTAATGTGTAACTTGTAACTTGTAACTTGTAACTGGTAAAGACCATACCATGAAATTGTTGACAATCTATCTCTAAGGTGTCGATCCTCCACATTTGAAACTGGAGCATTTCCAGTATGTATGCCACTTTCCTAGTTAAAACACGTTCCAATTTTGAAATTTTCTCATTGAGACTATGGAGAGACTAGTTGGTCGCCTAAAGAGTTTCTTTGTGTCGACGAAGAGTTTTCTTAATGTCTCTACCGTCAATGTCACACATTTTTTCTGTTGAAGAATGATACACAGAGGAAAAAATGGACCACTGGAAATTGTCCCCCCAAACTCCAAATAGTACCGAAAGAGATAAGAGACCCTCACCAGTTCTACTAAAATTTAAATTGGGAAAATTTTCTTGACAATTGCTTACTGAGAAAGCAAGGGAAGATGTAAAGATGGCATAAAGATGAATAACTTGGGAATTACTAATCCATAATAGTGTGTCTGCCAACACTAAGTTTATAACATTGCCCACATGACGCTTGCCCTTGTTTCTTCTGTCCTCATACATTTTGGCTTTGTGGGTCTTGAGCTCCTATACAACCACATTTTGAGATCCCTCAACCGAGTCTCTTCGAAGATGATGTGAAATCCTTCCAACTGGACATGGAACATAGAGACTCACCTCCATTGGGGGTTTATTCCCACATTTCAAAGCTTTCCCACACATACCACATTCAATATCCACTCAAGACTGCATACAATTCAAATGCACGGGTGTAAATACCACACGATCATGTCCTCCATGATGTGTTATTTCCGTTCTTTGTCTCAAAAAACATGTACAAGTGGAAAAGAACATGGTTATGGGATGTGAAAGGATGACACCACCCCATTTTAAATGTGAAGCTAGTTTGGCCCAATGGTCTACCATACTATTAAGTTCACACTTAATGTGGAGAAAGGATATTCCATCAAAACTAGAATCCAAACATCTTATCCTCTGGAGCAAAGAGTTTAAAGCATTATTCCCCACTCCTTTTTGACTTACCATGGCGCTTATTATGAGCATTGAGTCTCCCATCACCAAAAGATTTTGGAATCCCATCTCCTTTGTGAGGCTTAGCCTCATCCACAAAGAGTAGGTCTCGACGATGTTATTAGAAATGTTTCCTAGCCCCCACTCATAATACATCAATCTTTTTCCTTTGGGATTAATGGTATTCCCACGTGCTCTTGCCACCCCTTAATGTTTCTTTCTTTTCAAATGGGATTTTTGAGGGATAAAAAAATGTTATAGTTATAAATATGATGTTTTTATATTCAATGTGGCATGGTTGTGAAGGTTTCACTTGTAGGGCAATGCAATTATTTAAAAGGGTGGATGGATTTGTGGCAAGTTATTGCAATTCACGCTTTTTGTTTTTCTTGGTAGTTTAAAGGATTTCAAATTTAGTCCATTGACATTTATTTTGTTATTCATTTGGATGGTTTTGTTTTTAAGTTGACATTTTCTGTTTTGAGATGAGGTTAACATTACTAATTTTTAAACAAAAATATTTTTCTTTTCATTTTCCATCAATGGAACTCAAAATATACATATATTGTTATTAGAACCATGATCTATCATAGCTCGAAAAAGACCATAAGTTTCAAAATTCCTAAAACTAGACTTTAAAATCTATCTTTTTATCTCTTGAATCATCGATAACTTTATCTAGATAATAACCAAAATAACATGAAAGTCTAAATGATCAAAATCACATTAAACAAAGATAGTTCAAGAAGGGAGGGAGGATCTCCACTTCACCATCCTAGAACTTGGTTTCCATGACAGATCCCATTGGTATATTATATTTTTCCTTTGAGAGTTTGTTTGTTGATTAAACACACTATAATTTGGATTTCAGAGCCAATGCTTCACTAATAACTTCTAACAGCTTCACGTCTATGCTCATTGTTATAAGCAAAATTTGTTCGTTGAGATGGATTCCACTTATCTGATGTTCAAGCTAGTACAACCTCTTTGGTAGCTCAACACAAGACATAGACTACCCACACCTCAGATGGTCATGTGTCCTAGGTGGTGAAAAATAAAGAGAGGGAAGGGACTTGCATGCAAGTCCTCTTAGGATCACCTTGCTTGGGTATTGTCCTCCCTCAACTCCATGGAGAGTCGAAAAGGTCGGGAAATGGTGATTTTGTGTAGTGGATGTGAAAATAAATTCAACATTTTTTTAGACCAACAAACTGATAAGTGTGGACAACAAGTTGTCCACTCCCTTTTAAGCTTAGAAAATTAAACTAGATTGGCTTCCAGGGTCCACCAGAGTCTAGGACAAATAACCAATGATTTTTTTTTGTAATTGTGTATTGAATTTGAGTCAATTTCACAACTAACACCTATAACCATTTGTTTTATATGGTTGGAAAGTTTGAACAAAAAATAGTAGATGCAAACAACAAGCTATTCATACCAAAATAACCCTAAAAGTGAGTCCAAAATAAGACAGAAAGTGCATTGGGCAAGGAAGAAGTCAAGTTGTGTTATATTTCTTAAATATGGAATTCAAAATCAACTTGCTAATAAGTTGCTACAACCATAATAAACTAAGTAAAAGGTATTGAAAATAATTCAAAAAATGAAATTATTAATTTCCTAAACATTCCGACATAGTTTCTAGAGAAAATTGTGTTGGAGTTACTTCACACACACCTAGGATTTCTTTTTCCTAAGGTTTTTCCTTGTTTATTAGTCATTATCTAGTCTCCTATATTTTAGGAGAGAATATTCCACCTGGAGAATAGTCTCTTCAGTTGACACTTCAGTTTGACTAATTGAGTTGAGTCTAGATGCTACATTGGTTTTGTCACCTTGCAACATTGGGATCATCACCATGCTAATGCACATTATCCTTGGTTTCCGCACCAGACTGGCACATTACCCTTGATTCCTTGATCTACTCCTCACTACACTCTGTTTCAGTCAGTTAATTGAAGACTGGTTGACTAGTTAACTCATCTAGGTGGTAGCTCACTCCCATAACTTCCTGAGAGAGTAGACTAGGTGGCAGTTCACTCCCGTAACTACTGGTGTGTGTCCAGATCACTCTAGACCACCACTATGGCGCATTGGTTCTCCTCCAGTGCACATTCATTGAGTTATACAGAGTATATCATGTGTAAATTATTCATTATTCATTACGGTTAATGAGAATTCTTCCATTCTTTATCTCCTTCTTCTTCTTTCTCAATTTCTCTATGCAAATGTGTGTAGTATTTTATAGCTAGATCTATTCTGTGCAGGTTCAACACATTTACAAATTGATTGTTGGAAACTATTTTTTTGAAGGTGAAGGTCTAGAATAGGCCTTTGTTTGGTTATTTCAGTCATCTTGGTGAGTTTTGGGTGGACCGATAGAAAATTGCCACATTAACTATATAAATTTTATGAAGCTTTCTCTTAGTTAATCATGCGATCAAGGATACCACAACATTTTTAAGGTCCTCACATCCAAGTTCACATATTTTATCTCGCAACATGATCCTCTTTGTATAAAAAGTCTAATTTGGTGTGCATCACTTGGTCAAAACAATGAGTGCCCCAGGTCGTTTAGAGAAGGAGAAGTTGGCCCCTTTTCGTCACTATCACTTCCGTGCTTTCAAATTCATATGAATGGAAGAATGATACTTGCACAAGGAAAGACTTTGAAGACTCCCCTAAGGAAGTCTAGTTGAGCTTGTCCAAGCAAAGAATCAACTATGGAATTGGTTAATTTCTTAACAGGTAAACAAATTTTTTTAGTACATATTCATGAAAAATATAAAGATAAAGATAACATAAATATTAATATACATCTAAGAAAAACAACCAATAAAGCTGGCTATCCTGGAAGGGTAAATCGACAAAAAATAGCCAATTTACCTATTTAGGGCAGTAATAACAAACAACATAAAATGGAAAATAGAAAGAACAAGATGAGAAGAAGATAAATATAACTCCAACCAATAAGGAAAGATGGGTTTGAGAGCTATCCTAGAGGACACCTAGACCTCTTATTGCCAACCAAGGTTGGTACACACTATTCCTTCAAGAAATCTACACAAAATCACATAAAAAGGCAAGCAAGCACTGTTAGTAAGGAAAAATAACCAAGTTAAACCCGGGGAAATAACAAAAGTAACCTAGGTATCTGGTCACTCAAAGGAGATAACCAACATAATTAGCAACTACTACTATCCCTCAACCCTTAACAAGCAATGATTCAATCTCAACGACTGAATGAGAATAAGCAAGTACACAATATTAAGAACTGATAAAATCCAACAAAGCTTCACAACTTTATTCAATAAATCCTCCAAAATACAAAGGCATCCCTCTTATTATAAGAGAAGAGGAGGCTCGAGTTAGGTCAGAAGACACTTGTTACTTTTGGAAAAGTGACAAGTGACAAGTGACAAGTGGAGCACCCAAATTTTTCTTCATTTTTTCAAAAAAGGAAAATCAAATATGATTTTATTCCCAAATTAAAATTATGATATCATAATATACAAAAAAATTCGAGAAAAAGAAACATTGACTAAAAAATATTTGAGGAATGGACAAAAAGGTGCCATATCGTCCACTTTCCCTTGGGATTTGATCACCCAAGTCCCATTAGTGATTGTTGGTCATTCTTTTACTACTACAATATAAGTTGAATTTTAGTGTTCAAATGGCCATCAATGGTTGCCAAATTCATTGAGAATGATGCCCATGAGTTGGGAGAGATTTGGTTTGCTTCAGAGGCTAGGGGGTCTTAGAATTGATAGCCAAAAGTGATGAAATTCATGATGTTCGAGCACTTTTTATATTTGAATACAATCCCTTCTTTTTACCTATATTTCTGCCCCAACCACCAGCAAAGCATGGCTTTTATCTAGGCTTAATTTGGGCAAAAGGCCTTTAGGCATAAAAACTTAACTAGCTGGTCTATCATGCCTAACAACTCTAATTCTAAAATTTTACATATTCATAGTAATTCACTATCCACCAATGTCATAATGCCTTTCATTTGGTGCAAATTGGGCTCATAATGAGCGAGATTTGGACTTGGAAAGGTGTTGGTTTAAGCATCAAAATGGAAAAAATTGAAAATAAATCTTTGATTATGAACTAAAATTAAGAGATGATAGGCTTCTTTAGGTTTATAGGGATACAACTAAAATGGGTCTCTTTTTGTTTGATGAATTTCACTTAGAGGCCTCCAATTAGGCTTCCTTTCTACACAATGTCAAGGTAAAAACAAGGTCAATTTTACCCTTCAAAATTCCATTGAAATTCAGGCCTATATTTCTAAGTGCTATGATTGCAGCTATATTCAAATCTTCATTACAATCATCTAGGTTGTTTCCAGGTGAAAATCTGCCTCTAGATAAATAAGTTATGCTATTAGTTTTTTTTTCCAGGTTACAAAGCCCGAGGAAAACCCCCAAGTACATCCCCTCATTTCGAGGATGGTACCCAGGGTAAACCCTAAAATATTCAGGGGAAAAGGCCGGTCAATAACAAAGATTGAAGCCATTACAACAATATTCTCATTCTGAGCTTGACGTGTCACTTGCGGGAATTGAACCTGGGTGGGGAGGATAACAATCATTCCTCCCAACCACCCAAGCTAAAGAAAATTGACAAGTTATGCTATTAGTTTATCCAATAAAGAAAAAACATTATTTTTTTTTTAGTTTATCCAACAAAGAAAAACATTAAAACATGTACAGAAGAAAATTGTATTTAAACTTTACCATTGTCCATTACATATGAAACCATATATATATATATAACCCAAACAACACAATACATTGTTTTTTTTTGGGAACAACCACCATAGATTTGAACCATAACATTGCATATAACAAAAACAATTTTTTTCTTGACTTATGCAACATATGCGTACAACCTTGATTTTAAAACTTTTTGGCATAACCACCATATATAAAAAAAATTCTAACATATATAAAATTTCCAATTTTGCAATGGTTTATAGTGGGAGGTGGTGTGCTTGGGTGGTAGGTCAGCTTGCCACCCGCCTCCCTTTGAGCTTCTTAGTGGCCATGTAGAAAAAAAAGGTGGAAGGTCGAGATAACATAGTAATGGAGGTGGCCATGACCTTGGATTGGTTTATGTTTTTGATTATGGAGGGGGGATGGGGTAGGTTATAGGTTCAAAACCCACCCCGTACTCCATTCTACACCCAAAAACATTTTTCCTCTAAACCATTCAAACAACCCTAAGAAAATTTCTAAGAGGGCCAAAGGTGGTTTGGCTTGGTGCATAAGAGGGTTTGAAATCCCCTTTCTCTTGCATACTTTATTTACAAATCAATTCAACATTCAAATTATCCACACCAACACAAATTCAACACATGACTAAAATTCAGCCAAACCAACACTAAGAATTTAGAATAAGGCATTAATCCATTAATTAATCATGCAACCCAACAAAAGGAGTGATCAAAGGAAAGTTATGGAGGTACTTGTATGGACTGATGAAGGAAGAGCTATACAGATTCCTTCGTTGTACTTGAGCACGAACCAGAGAAGTGACCCCCTTTCTCACCAATAAACCATCCAAATGGAGATTAGGATCAAGGGCTTCAGACTTTATTATTTTCCATTTTTTTTTAATTTTCCCATTTTCCTTATTTTGCATGGGTGGGTTGCATGGATTTCCCTTCCTTTTTCCTTTTATTTTTATTACTTTTTTATTTATTTCAATTTTTAAATATTTCTTGAATTGCGTGCAAGTCAACTGAGTTGACTTTGAACTGAAATTTCACTACAGTAGACCGAGGATGGATTTGGACGAGACGAAGTCAAAATGAGACATAGAGCATGTTGTTGGAAATGTATCGACAAGCCCGCTGCGTCTATATAACCATTGAACTCAACCCATGCCATCTAGGCCTTCAATTTTACCTAGAAGATCTACCTTTAAACATTGATTTTTCTACGGGGTCCACAAGGTACTCAAACTTGCAAAGATTACCTCGTCATCATATGATATCAAATTGAGGCAAAAAAAGTATCATTGAAAAATTCTCACTGAGTACTTCGATGATGTGGGCCACACATTTAATATGAGGTTGTCAAGTGCTATTTTGACTGAGTTAAAACTTTTCCATGTACGTTCCCTAAACCATAACCCCATAACCAATACCGAGATTTGTGATGACTCTAACTAGGTCATTAGATGTCAAAATGAGGCAAACAAGGTACCACTAGAAAGGCATTGGAGTCAACTCAACAAGGAAACTCCAATTTTATGATTTAATTCAAGGGCTCATTCTCAACAACTAGGGGTTGAAATTTAGAATATAATATACCATTGGAAAGGTCTCATACCACCCTAAATCAAATTTGGGCTTAATTTTCCTTTTAAGTCATATTTCAAAACCAAAACCGATGAATAAGTCATATTTAATAAGTCATAAATATGTTTTTTTATTTTTATTTTCTCTGCTCTATTAATAATCCATATCTAATCTTAATTTTATTTTGAATGAAAACCCAAATATTTTAGGCCTTCATCAAAACCCCTTAACTAAAAAGGAAGTGTAGATTGTATGATTAAAAATACTGGCTTCTTTCAACTTGTAAACAATAAGAGTATACTTTTGATAATTTATTTTCATACTGAAGGCATAAAATAAAATATGTAGTGTCCCTTAAATAATATTATCTTATTTTTTAGTACTATTTCCAAACAGAAGGATGTCATCAACAAACAATAGATGGTGATGACAACATATATTGCAATTTTGACCCCTTTTAATCTTTGTTCCTCTCTAGAATTCTTTAGAAGATTGCTCAGCCCCTTGTCTACCTATATAAATAATTAATGGGGAAAGGAGATATCATTGCCTTAAACCTTGTGAGGGTTTAAAAAAACTTGAAGGTGCTCCATTAATCAACAAAGCACATGATACAATTGAGTAGCACACATCTATACAATCAACTATTGGGATACTGAAACTTGTGTGAAGCATGAGCAATCTAAGGTAAGTCTAGTTAACCCTATTGTAGACATTT
Source organism: Picea glauca (assembly GCA_000966675.3). Classification (NCBI taxonomy): domain Eukaryota; kingdom Viridiplantae; phylum Streptophyta; class Pinopsida; order Pinales; family Pinaceae; genus Picea; species Picea glauca. The sequence continues at coordinate 2,253 of JZKD02S1497975.1, read as the reverse complement.
TATCATTGGTCTAGTTTTATTATAACAATATGTGACCTTTTTTTCTTGACAATATGTAAGACCTCTTGTGCTACTCCCTGTTCATTATAAATTGTTCTCCCTTTAAGGAAACAAATATGTTCTTTCTTGATGACTTTTGAAAAAAATGGTTTTATACTCTTGGAAATCACCTAAGCTATATTGTCTTGTAAATGTTATTATAGAGAGAGTTTGGCCCGTAAAATTCGAAGGCCTTAGGATTTTCTACCTTAAGGATGTTTACAATGAAAGTTGAGTTAAAAGACTCCAACATTTTCCCATTCCTTCCTAAATCCTCCACCACCCTTACTAAATCTCTCTCTATCACATCAACAAAACTTAAAAAAACTCCAAAGGCCATCCATCAAGGCTTTGTCACTTATCTTGCTTGAAGTAAGCTAAGATCTATTTAAGGTCTTCCACATTCACTACGGCCAACATTCACTCATTATGCTATTAATGTACTAGCATGTTGAATTTTGAACAAATCATCATAATATCCCATATATTTGGCTCTCTTAGGTCTGCTAATATATTACCATAATGAGACATTGTTGTTCTATCTATGGATTCATGACCTATATGGATGGTTCCATTTCCATCTTTGACTTCCCATATAGTATTCCAGGATTTTCTTGTTTGCACAAATTGGTGAAATAATTTGGTATTCTCATCCCCATCTCTCAACCATACCTCCCTATTCTTTTCTCGCCACAATGCTTCTTCTCATGCGAGTAAACTTGCTCTCTCATTTTCTAGTTTTTCAAGATCTTGTTGATGCTAAAACCATCAAGGTTGAGTGCTAAACCCATATTTAGAGCCTTCAAACATCCTCATATCCCTTTTGTATTCCTCATGAAGAGTATTGTCATGGGAGTGAGTAAGAAGAAGGGTAGATAGATTTTTAATGGTGGAAATAAATTTCTTCATGTTATGATGTTTATTTTCTATTATATGTTTTCTATTCAATTTTTTTATTTGCAATAGAACATGAAATAAAGAAAGCAATGAACAAAAAGCTTACGAAGTATAAATAAATAACTAATCATAAATAAAATAAAGTGTTGTTAGTGTTCTCCATATTTTTTGTGTTTTAAGATAATTGACCATGCCAATTAAATATAAAAAATGAGACTAAATGACAAAATACATAACATAAATCAAGTGTAAAAATTTCAAGTACCAGAAGCTTGAAACCTAAGCAAAAGAGAAATGTAATTAACCTTATAATAGAAGTACAATGTTTGCATAGAATGGAAGCAACAAAAGATAAACACATACTAAAATTATGACTCAAACTCCATACTTTTAATTTCAAAATCATCCTTAAGTTAATCCAAAGGATTAAACAATGCTAACAATTTATGTAAAAACTAAGGCTGAAGAACTTAACTTAACTTGTCCCGAAGTTTTCATGACCTTACAAGGACAATTACAAAGTGTTAAACTAGCAAATGAAAAGAAAGAAGCCCTGACTTCAAAAGGGGCCAAAAGACCCTTTTGTTGACATAGGATTTTTGCGATCCATTTAAGTAGTTAGATTATGAGTAGATTTAAAATAAAGCAAACTAATGTAGCAATAAAAAATAGTATACTTAGTGTCAGGAGGGGAAAGTTTCACCCACTTGTGCATGACTAGATTCCCAATAATGCAAATAGTGGATATGAGCTTGAACATATACTATATTGTGTTTCTCCATCCATTCACTTTATAGTGGAGGAAATAAACAATTACTTACTATTTATAGGAGAATATAATAAATAAATATAATGTAATATTTATAGGAGAATATAATAAATAAATATAATGTAATATTTATAGGAGAATATAATAAATAAATATAATGTAATTGGCCTAAAAATTCAAATGTCAAATATAAAACATAAAATCTCCCATGTTCATGATTTAGGGGAAAACTCAAATGGAAAAGGGCCCACGACCAAGTAAAACCTAAAACACCAAAGCTATGATGGGCTATCAACTCTTGGAGCTATCATGTATCCACCTTGTAACTCCAAAGGAATCCTTCGTTCCTCCATTTATCTTCCTATGACTGCCTTTTCATACTCACATAAAAGGAAAACATATCTGAAATGATAAATCGTAACAATATAATGTCATGCTTTACCATTTCGAACTGAAGAGAAACATAAAGCTGCCCACATGATTTTTCAAACATATGCCAAAGTAATTACCACTCCATCCTAACACGATTAATCAAACATATGCCAAAG
>JZKD02S1497964.1:0-10683 GCA_000966675.3 Picea glauca | reverse complement strand
GATAAATCTATTTTTCCTACTCCTTAAGTTATTGCATACTTTAATTATTTTCCTACTCCTTAAGTTATTACATACCTTAATTATATGACGTTAGGTTATTATGGTCAATTTTCAGCCATTAACTTGGCTTAGTCCCAAAAACTCATACAAATGGTTCCAAAAACTCATCCAAATGATTTGTTACTATCCAAGATATAAATGATTCTACCTATCACCACATTTGGAATGACACTTTGCCACACAATTGATGTATGTTGAATAATATACAATTGTTGAAGGCTTATAACAAATTTGTATAAATAAGATACTTTGAAGATGAAATTTGATGTAATTCAATCATTTTATCAACTAAGATATCTCTGAATTTATCGTTTCATTTTAAAACTTTTGTCTTAATATATTTACAAAAAGCTCTCTATACTATTTTTTATTGATTCAAGAACTTTCAAAAAACATGTATGTATTCCTCTACCACCCCAAAATGCTATGGGTGTTTCAAAAAAAAAAACACAACGATTTACCTACATAAAATCTCTATTCTATTTTTTTTCTTACTTTTCTTCACACCACCCTTTTCTTACTTTGAAGCATTCTCATTCTTCCATCGTGCCATTACCCAAAAAAAACAAAGGAAAAAATCACTTCAATGGGTGTCAAAATTACAACAATCTCTACCATGAAAAAAACAACTAAAATCCATGACAGGAATAATTGGATATTGCAGATTAACTCAATAGCTAATGAGATGCTTGATCAACCTTGTTTGAAGAATTTAGAAGCATGACAGAGAAAAATCAATGCAACCAAAAACACTCAAATCGTACACTATCAGGCATAAGGTGTGTCTATGAGAATAATCATTATGCTCATTATGCACACCATGAAGGCTTTGTCTATGAGAAGGCTATCTATGAGAAATATTATATTAGGAGGTGTTGAATGGATCTTAAGAAGTCGGTGAAGGCAGGTGGTGTAGAAGGCACTTGAAGAAGGAAAGGTAGTACACTCCCACCATCATCCAACTCAAAATTCCTTGTCCTAAAAACTTTGGTTATTATGGTCATCCATAACTCTTGCCCTTAATTCATCCCCAAGGAAACTGCCACCTAACCAAAACCCTATTGTCCAATGGATACTCTCTCTCTCCAAATCACACTCAACTAGTAACCATAAACTTAAAATCACCTCTCCCTCAACCCCTCATTGAGCTCTCATCTCTTCCCTCAGTCAGTAACACTAAACCTAAAATTACCTCTCCCTCATCCCCTCATTGTGCTCTCATCTCTCTATCTTATATCCAAAATTACCTCTTCCTCATACCCTCATTGTGCTCTCATCTATCTATCTTACATCCAGATCAGATATCAATGTATCTATATATCAATGACAAGCTTCCCTCACATTGTATTTATTAATATATCAATGGTTATATATCTTTTTAGTTAATAAAAAATATGATAATTAACAAACATTTCTTTTATTTTTTCATAAGAAATAAAACGTTAGAGTTAAAACGTTAGAGTTAATTAGCTCTTTCCTTACATTTTATAATTTCAAAGATCCCATAAACCAAATTGATTTCTTCATCATAATATCTTAACAATATTACATTTGATTATAAAATTTCACCACAACCAAATATTATTTTATAATTTTTTAATCCACGCCATTTTTTAATCCACGCCCTTTAAGCAGCAGAGATACTGAAGCGCCGAGTTCTTTAAACCCCAAGCTACTCAGCGGTTGTTTATCACGATTTAGCTCGTTTGCCTTCTCCTTTTATAGCGCCGTTGATATAGAGAAGCGTGCCTCTTTGTTTCTTCATTTTGGGTTTTTTCCATTTCTGTGCTTTCGAGCTCCAGGAGGTCCGCCTTTCGATCCCCACTGCATCAGTTTTCTGCAACAATGCCTCCTCGTGTTGAAAAGAAGAATGCCGGGACAACCTCGCAGCGAAAAACAGCGGATAAGGCTCCCAACAAATCCACCAAGACCCCGGCCAAACCCGTGAGCTCTACCACACCGGAGGCAGAGCCCGAGGAGGTCGAGAATGCAGAGGCGAAGCCCTCGCCCACTGTTGAAACTCCGAAAGCTGAAGAGAAAGCCGTCGAGCCATTTCAAGATTTGAACGAACCAAGTGTCGAATCCGAGCCGGAGAAAGAAATTCCCGTAGACGATGCGTAAGGATAAAGAACACCAGGATGAGCCAGCTGAAAATAATGTAGTCACTGGTGAGAGGAGCCATGGAAATGAAGCTGCTGAAGAAGCAGAATGCCGTGAAGAGGGTCTGAAGGGAGACGGAGGTGATGACCAACATGATATGGAAATGCCTGCCATGGTCAATGAGCGGAGAAAGCTGAAAGACTTTGAAGTGTTTGTTGGTGGGCTTCATAAGTACGCTAATGAAGAGGATCTGAAGAACGTGTTTACTGAGGTTGGGAAAGTTGTTGAAATCAGATTGCCAAAGAATCGTCGGACTCAGAGGAATAAGGGCTTTGGGTTTGTTCGTTTCGCGACTGTCGAGCAAGCCAAAAAAGCAGCGGCAGAGCTCAAGAATCCACAGGTTAGAGGGAAGCAATGTGCAGTTAGAAGAAGCCGAAATAATGAAACTCTTTTCGTACGCAATATCTGTAAATCATGGACAAAAGAGACTCTTAAAAACAAATTGACAGAGTATGGAATAGAGAATATTGAGGAAATAACTTTGAGGGAAGATCCACAAGAAGTAGGGATAAATAAGGGGTTTGCATTTTTGGAGTTCCCCACTCATCTTGAGGCTGAAAATGCCTGCAACCGCTTGCAGAAGCCAGATGTTTTCTTTGGTATTGACCTTTGTGCAAAGGTTACATTTGCCAAATCCAGCATTGGGCCGGATGAGGAAGATATGTCCCRGGTAAAGTCTATTTCTGGATTTTTGTAGTAATTTCTGGATTTGTAGTAATAYTGTCAACCATTTCTGGATTTTTCCTGATAGAACTGATAGGTTTCTACGATTAATGGCGGATTTGGGATTTATGTCTTCAGAGGAATGAAATCAACTTGTTTGTTTCAATAATTAAGTGTTGCCTGAAGTGATCAAGTGGCTGCTCCTCAGTAATTTGCATGCTCAAGGTTGACATTATTGTAAAGTTCAATGCATGTGTTAAGTTTGAAATTGATGGGTAAAGGTTGTTGTATTTTTAATTCAGTTGTACAATTTTATATCTAACTTATATAATCAATTTTGGTATTAGAAATAAGAAATTAAGTGTGAAAATAATGGTTAAAGGTTGTTGTAGTTTTATTTAGCAGTTGAATTCTACATTATCAATTTTGATATTAAAAACAAGAAACAAGAAATTGGAATGAATTTGGTGATTTCAACAAATACTCAATATCCACAAAATAGATAAAAAAATATGTTTAATAAAGAATATTTGACATGTTACAAACTTTAAGAAAATAATATTGATATAAAATAAAATCTCAATTATAAAATATTTCAATATTAGTAAGATTTGTGATTATTATAGACATCATATAAATGGAAACTACAAGTTAAAAAAAACACATTACATTGCATGACATCAAAATTATGAACAATAATTCACAAATTTAATTTAATAATAATAATAATAAATATTTTAAAAAATAATTATATTTATTCTTTATATTACATTGTATTATTACGTTGAAGATGGGTACAATTAATCACCTTTTAATCTGATGGCTAACAATTAAAAATGCTGGTATATTTTTAGTAGTCCTCCCAAATCAATGAATGTGATTTACTCTTCATAACTTGTATTTTTGAATGCATCAGTTAACCTGTTTACTTTGCGGATGTGCTAGCAAATAATACAAGTGAATACATTAATGTAAATGGACACTTCCAAGTTGTTGTTTAATTATAACATCCTAAAAAGTTTTACCTACTTATACAATTTAGTTATAAACATGATTTTTAGTGTTTTATAATTCTTATCATTGCTGTTTAATTAGAATATTCTAAAGAGTTTTACCTACTTATAAAATTTAGCAATAAATATGATTTTTATTTTTTTATAATTCTTATTTTTAAAATTTAGCAATAAATATGATTTTTATTTTTTTATAATTCTTATTTTTATTAGTAATATAGTTTTCAAGTTAAAATGGTTTGATTTTTTATTTTTTTTTTAATTAAATTTTTATATTTCTTCAAAAATATACACAATTTTTTGTATTAATTTTAATATTTTGAAAACAAAAAAAATTCATATTTCATTCAATGAGTATAAATAATAAATAATAAATAATATGGTGCTTGATAAAACATTGATTATGAACAATTGTTTTTTTGTTAAACTCTCAAATACAGCTAAAGAATGTTATTATCCAATCAATTAAGAATAGAAAATACAATTTTATTTTATTTTTTTTATGGGAAAGAAAAAATAAAAAAATAAGAAGATAAGAAAATTTTGAATTTTTAAAATTTAATTTTTCTAGTTTTAGTTGGTGAAGGATAATGATTTAACTAAATACCCTTGGTTTCAAGGGGAATTTTCAAATAAAAAAACAATTGAATTTTACAAATTAAGAGAAAAAAATTCCATCCACGGTTGCAACAATTTTATTAATGATAATAAAGTTTAGAGTTTCAATTATTGGTAAATGCCTCCATTCATTTATGGCTGAAATTCTTGGGTTTTGATTCAAATTCAAAGTAGAGAAATTATACAAATGTGTAAGCACTATAGCCAATTTATATACTCATAACCCTTCATTGTATATAGTGCTAAAGAATTTTTTTGACAAATGTTAGTATTGATGTTTTTGTTAGATAATGTGATTCATTTGATTAGTTTGGTGTAATATATCTTGAAACCTAGAACAACTTAGAAGCTATATGAAGTATTACATTTGATGTCAGTGCAACAATATTACTTTATTTCTAGCGAAAATGTACCATTCGCAACACCAAATAAACAATGAGAAGACACACGGTGAGATTTCTACTACTAACAAGCAATGAGGACACACACCATAAGCTTTATACTACTAATAACTAGCTGATATTTTCCCAACAAAATGTCCACTTCCTCCTTTATTTGGTTGTTGCTACGATAATTAATGATAGAATCATCAATCACATGAAACAAATGTATAGTAAAAATCGTTGAGAGTAAGAATATCTTTGTGAATACAATGTACCCATTCCCTCTATGCCAGCCTTTATTGATACTTTCATACATAGATGGAGTGTACATGTAAAAATTAACATTTAATCCTTAGAATAGACCCAATGAATTAACATCACGGACTTTTCAAAGATGTTAATTGATATTTAAATTGGCTTGATGGCTATTCATTGCGGCCTTTTCCAAGATGTCAATGTGATCTTTGAAGGCCATTACTATTGATTTTGTGTTTTTAAATCTAAAGTTGTTATCTGGGAATTTTAAAATTTAAAATTTGTTATTAGAAAAAAATAAAATATTTTATCACGAGGAAATATTGATTTTGTGTTTTTAAATCTAAAGTTGTTATCTGGGAATTTTAAAATTTAAAATTTGTTATTGGAAAAAAATAAAATATTTTATCACGAGGAAATATAATATGTCAAATAATCTTTAAAAGAGGAGGAAATAAAAGTTTTCAAATAATATTTAAAATACACCTGATTACTAAGCTATCAATGTTTTTCCGCGATTTACCTTCGAGGTAAAACAAAACATTCCATAAGGTAAATCCAAAGATGTCATCTAGGGTTTTAAAATATCTCATTGAGAGGATATAAAACATTCCATCAAGATGACATTCGGTATTTGGAATGATATTTAAAATAGGCACCATAACTAATCCATCTGACATTTTCTTAGGATTATCATTATGGTAAAATAAAAGATTTTATTAGATAGGATTATCATTATGATAAAACAAAAAAAATTATTAGAGTAAATCCATAAAGGGTTTTTAAAGTTGTCATCAAGAAAAAATGAAAGATATTATTTGGAGGAGATAAAAAATTCTGAATAATCTTCAATAATATTTAAAATTGGATTGATAACTAATCCATGAGTCACTTTTCCAAAGTTACTATCTATATAAAACAAAAGATTTCATTAATGTATAATGAAAGATATTATTTGGAGGAGATAAAAAATTCTGAATAATCTTCAATAATATTTAAAATTGGATTGATAACTAATCCATGAGTCACTTTTCCAAAGTTACTATCTATATAAAACAAAAGATTTCATTAATGTATATCCCAAATATGCAGGGGAGGAAAACCATTTTTTAAATATGCCATTTGACTTCAAAACTAGCCAAATGACAAACCATCAAGCAAACATTAAATATTTCAAATGATTTTTAAAAGCAACATGTCTAAGTCATCATACACTTTTCCAAGATTACCATTGGGGAAAAACAAAAATTCCATCGAAGTAAATCCGAAAATGTCAATGAAGGGGTTTTAAAAGATGTCATCCATAAATAAACAAGGAAATAAAGTTTTTGAATGGTCATTTAAACAGGACGGATGGCTTAGCCAACGAGAATTATTTCAATATTACCATTGGGGTAAGTCCAAACATTCCATGGAGAGGTTTTAAAATATTCCATTAAGAGGAAATACAATATTTCAGATGATTTTTAAAAAAGGTTAGATAGGCCGGATGGCTTAGCCAACGAGAATTATTCTAATATTACCATTGAGGTAAGTCCAAACATTCCATGGAGAGGTTTTAAAAGATTTCATTAAGAGGAAATACAATATTTCAAATAATCTTTAAAAAGGTTCTTATGGTCTAACATTTTTTAAATATGAAATTTGACTTTGACAAAGCCATTGAAAAAATATTAAACATTTATAATGATATTTATAAGAAGCAATATGATTAAGTCATCATGAACTTTTCCAAAACTACCATCTTAATAAAAAATATGTCAATTGATCTTTGAAATAGGCTAGATAACTAGTCATTCGGTCTTTTATAATTTTTTTAAAAAAATTAATCATTTCAAATTATTTATATATATATAGCCTCTAAGCCATGATGGCTTGTCATTGTATCCTTTGTAGTTTTTTTGAAAAATATTAATCATTTCAAATTATTTTATATGAATCTGCTAAGCCATGACTATTTTTTCAAGATTACTATCTCCATTTTAATTAAGTAAATATTATAACAATTAATAAAAAATAATGTTTTGGAAAAAGGCGCGGTAACATTATATATAAAATAGGGAAACCATATAAAATAAAATAGAGCAACCATATATAATTTGTTTTGAGTTTTTTTTTACTTTACCATAGATCCTATATCAATCATAAATAAATAGTAGGTAAAATGATATTGAATATTATAAATAGTAGGTAAAATCATAAATAAATAGTAGGTAAAATGATATTGAATATTATAAATAGTAGGTAAAATGATATTGAAGATTATGTAGCTTAACCATATACTATTAAATAAATAATAAATAAATAAAAGATTTTATATAAGTAAATAATATTCATGTAAAAAATATAATTCATAAAAGTTATTAATATAATTCATGAATATAATAAAACAAAATAGTAATTTTTTTTATAAAAATTTAAATAAATATTTATATATAGACATTTTTTTATATATAGTTATATTATATTGAAATATGGTTGGATTTGAGGTGTCTCAAGGAGTTTGGAACCGATGACCTTCACTTATTTCTGGGTTTTGTCTATGTTTAAACTATATTTCAATTTAATTTATTTTCTTCCAAACTTGATACAGAGCATATAATATTATGCTTGTATTTTTTAAGGGTGTCTAGTTAATTAATTACACAAGTAACTAGACCCCTTTAGTGAGCAAACCAAACACATTAAATGTTTAGAAACCAAGTACAAACATTAATTGTAATAAACAACATCACCCTCAATGGGAAGTGCAAGCTAAAAACGACTTCACCAATATCCCGATCAATCATCGAGTCAAGCCAGTCAATAATTACAGTCTATTTAATCATCTCTTACGAGCCCAACTTAGCATGTCTAAAATGCAATATGACATTAAGGTACAATCTAAATTACGTTTAAAACCAATCCATTTGCGCCATTTTAAAATTACAAACTGTCATCAAGGTACCCTCTAATTTAATGTTTAATGGACATCAATAAGCAAGTCTGAACTTCGACTTGGCTAATATCTAAAAATATGATTAATCATTAATTATAACATAACTAGCTTGTCTAAATTATAATTTAGCCATTAATTTACAATCAATACACATTAAATGCAACCAATCTAGCAAAGTTAAAATATGCAATCCAATCTTTACTCCCCAATCAAATTTAAATCATTAACACAACCTATGGGGTCAAATCTATTTTGATCCAAATCTCCATCCAACTAGCCATTAATGTTGATATCAATAGTAACAATCTTAAGCTAGAATGCTACAATTAAAATAAATAATAAAGCAAATAACAAGGCATTTGACATAAAGCAAATAACAAGGCATTTAATAAGTGGGCATTTAATAACAATTAACCTGGCATTTAATATAGCAATAACAATATTACTACATCAAGGCCGAAAGCAACCACTAAGAATTTATTAACTCAATAAATTCCACATGCGTCTATCTTTATTCTAGGTACCAAAATGACAACTACCTACAACAACAAGGAAATCGGCTAAGAAGTGTAAGTGCCATAAAGCCATGAACAATCTGCGAGAGACTAAGGCCAAGCACCTAAAATATTTTATTGCCACACGCCCTCAATAAGAGTCACTGCCAAGTAAAGGTAAAAATCAGGGCCTAAACACTAAAGCAAGCTGGTGGCCTAGACTGATGTCATTACAGGTTAAAAGGCGAAGTCAACCATTTAGGCAACTAGTGGCTATTTAATCAACAAGAAGGAATCTGTTGACCCTTCCAGTGTTGTAGCAATTGTTCTAGTGAATAATAAGGTAATTAATTTAACATTAAACATTGCAACTATCATGGCTATTAACTACAGTGATTAACATGACAATTAGCGTGGCCTTCAACTTAGAAATTAATCAGGACCAATTCTTAGACTAAAAATTTCATGGAACAGGCTTAACATGTCAAGAGTCATAATAACAAATTACAGACAGTGGCTCTAGAGAGTCATGAGGAGGTTACTGCAATAAAAGAACAATCCAGCCTTAATGTTGTCTACATCTAGCATTGGTTCCCAACCCAAATAATCTACTACAAAGTGCATCAGTTCAATATAGAGCATTTTGAACAGGTAACCCAACATGGCTGGGCATTTTGATCACAGAGGTAGGATAATAAGAAAAAGACCTAAATCCTCTGCAACACTCTAAGACTCATGATCTAAGTATGCGGCAGGTCAATTCACAGAAGTTTTATGGTTGGCATTAAATTGTGGAAAATTTTAACCACATTAACCCCATAAAAAGGAAATCAAGACTATTGAATGGGAAGGTTAATTTGTCACAGAAATCATCAACACTTTTCAAATAGCATTCCTCTTGGCAGAGGCGAGAAATGGCTGACAATCAATGAAATAGATAAGTACGTCTGATAGAAGCTAAATGAAATAATCCTCATCTCATATTACCTAATTCACCGTGCATAATGTATTCCACTCTTCAGAAAGTCCTTAGCCCAAGCACACGCAGATTCTAAAGAACCAAGTGATGTCAAATTAAAAATTACCCATAACTATAAGGGCAATCGCTATGCCATGCAACAACAAAATGCAGGCTACAATTTTTGGCAATTGTGCCCAATCCACAACAACTCAATAATCATAAACACTACGCATCTAAGGGGCGAATGTGTATAAGGATACACCAGCAGGATAATCAAACTTTCCTTCATTAAAAAGGACAACCGTTGTACCTATCCTATCAAAACGTTGCTCAATAAACACTCACTCAGGAAGTCGCACAGGTAAAAAAAAATCGCTCAATAAAGAATTCACACAGGTAAAAAAAATCACTCAATAAAGAATTTGCACAGGTAAAAAAAAAATTGCTCAATAAAGGAATTCACATAGGTATACATGTAAAAGGTGATCACAGTCCTCACGCCATCAATATGTGGAACACATTCAAAGATTAAGAAGTTGCAGCCCACGAATAAATAAATTGCAGGCATACCAAATTCAATGTCTATTAATGAAAGTTGACAATCACACAGTTGCTACCTCATCTCAATTCTATGTCAAAAATGGTAAGGGTGTTCCTTTACATAGGGAAATTTTGTGTAACCAGCCACGAAAAACGCCTAGGAATAAAAAGTCGGCAAAACAAAAACACACCCAAACTAGAAGACGTGGTGAAAGTATGCCAAGAATAATAATAAAAATGCAAGGTTAAAATAGCTCTTCCAGTGCAAATGAAAAGTTATAAATTCATCCAAGAAAGTGCAGGGTTACAATTTTCTTTCAAACAATGCATCAGGGCGCATGGCGAACCATCTGCTAAGAACAACCTCAGAGGTGAAAACAACACAGGGATATTGATCCGGATTTATGTAGGAACACAATGAAATACATAAATACACATAAAGGCAGAGATGCAACGGAAATAATACTTCATTTCATTAATAAAAAATGATTGAAATATGCTTACAGACAGAATGGAAATAAACTAGCTAGGGCGCTGGTAGCTTATCTCTGAGAAGAGATGTGGCTGCTACTCGCATCTGTGAGAAGATGATTACAAT
>JZKD02S1497953.1:0-10683 GCA_000966675.3 Picea glauca | reverse complement strand
TTATGCATGCTAGTCCATTTTTCTGAGTTAGAACGTTATTATCATTGAGTCCTCTCCATTCGATCACCTAAAACTCATTTACATTTACTATATAAACTGATGGGTGTTGGGCTTTCCTTCCATGCAATCTGGCGCCATTGCTGGGGATGATTTGAAGACTTTTCCCTGGGATAGAATGACAAAGAAGCTCTGATTTTGAAGGTGCATCAGATATCAGTACCATTGAAGATTGCAACTTGCACCTGGTGACTCCACTGTTTCAGTTTTGGCTCCTAAAGGTAGACAGACAAGGTCTAATACACAACTGCCTCTAGCCACACTTGAAGCTGACCCAGAGGAAATTATCAGAAAGGGAAAGACCGCTCAAAAAGGTACCTCCACTGTTGTACCAAGTTTTTCTGTTAATTTTCATAATCCCTCTTTACAAACTCCAGTAATTGTTTCTGATTCTCCTATTATAAAAACTGTTGGAGTTTCAAGAAATTTAAATTTTGGGAGTTTTCTTGTCGATTTCGCCCCTCCCATTCTTGGTTTGGAAGGAGAGACCTTTGACACCCCTTTATACCCCGAAGTTTTGAAGTGGAAGGAGAGAGCTTTGACCTTAGAAGACTTTCCTACTCCATACTTTACTACTCCTCCTCCTATTAGAGTTGTTGCAGTTACAGAAGGGGAAACCTCTGTTACCTTTAGCCCCTCATATTGATATCCTAATGCTCAGCCTTTTCCTTTTTCTCCCAGAAGCACAGCCCCAGTCTCACATGTCCGAACTCCATGTCCTCCTAGTTCCCCTCCAGTTCACGTCCAAATGGCAGGTGATAATCCTCCTAGGAATATGATGGTTGAGATATTGGTTGCTAGATACGCCCCTATAGTTTTACCTCGGCCTATGAATGCTCTCCCAACCACATACTACCTTAATTACATGCCCCAGTTCACAGGGGAGGGAGATGTGACTACAAAAGAGCACCTTGCATCCTTTTATAGATTTGCAGAGATTCATGTCATCGAAAAATGAATATGTGTGGATGAGAGTTTTTGTACAGAGCCTTGATGGTGATGCCAGGGATTGGTTTAAGGACTTGCCTCCTAGATCTATTGATGAGATTGTTGTTTTGGATGATTCATTCTTAAGACATTGGGGGAATAAAAAATATCTCCTTTATTATGTTACAGAATTTGGGGCACTTAAGAGAGAAGAGGGGGAATCTGTTTCAGACTTCTCGAAAAGATTTAATAAGATGTATAAAAAGATTCCCGCTGAAATTAAACCTACAAAAACCTCCGCCAAGATGACTTATGCTAGTTCTTTTGACCCTGATTTTTTCCTCATGTAGAGAGAAAGGAGTAAGGCTGATAGAGACAGAAGAAAAGGTAGGTATGAAGCTTCGAATTCTAGTTCCTCTACGCCCCCCCCTCAAACGGATGAAGTAACCAAGCTACTAAAAATCACTTTCTGCTAGAATGGAAAGGTTCAAATTGGAAGGAAATAAGAGCTGTAGGAATCCCCCAAATGATGATAATAGGGGTAGTTTCAAAAGACCAACTAATGCCCCTCAGACCATCTAAAGATATCATAGAAATAGGGACAGAGATGATCAAAAAATCCAAAATCCTCTCCAAAATAACTTGGTTACTGATGAAGATGAAGAGGAAGAAGATATTGATCCTAAGATCCATTTCCTTGGAGATACCTCTTCATCCCCTCATTTAACTCAGTATGCATACGAAGAGGCCCTCATGAGTAATCAACTGAATGAGTTGAGTAAAGGAGAAAATACTAGCGGAGATCCAAATCGATATAACCTCAGATCCAAGAAGAAAGAAGGAAATCCTGACATTCCCGAGCGGCCTGCTAGAGCTGATAAACCTGCTAAAGATATAGTAGACAGTAGAAAACAAAGAAAGGCACAAAGCCCCTCACCACTAGTCAAAAGTCTTATCCTAGAGGTGAAGGATATTTTGAAGCCTCCCTCATGTTTTATCCTTGAGCATGAGATTCAAAAGATTATAATCCCTTTACCTCTCTCAGAGTTATTCAAGCATGAGGATTTCAAAAGGTGCCTATCAAATTTTTTTAGCCCGAACCTGCACCTCACCCCACAGACTCAATTAACCTCCACGATGAAAAATCAACTGTCATATAGGACCTTTAGTAGAAGATAGAGATGAATCCTCCCCTCCCTTCTACACTTCATTGAACATCCATGATAAGGTGTTGCATAATTTCTTGATGGATTCAGGGGCATCTCACAATCTTATGCCTAATATTGTCATGGAAGAGCTTAGGTTGGAGGTTACAAAAACCTATCATGACCTGTATTCTTTCGACTCCAGAAAGGTGAAGTGCCTTGGGGTTATGAAAGACCTAGCCGTGTCCCTGTCCCAACTGCCAATGGAGAGCATATTCATGGATATCATAGTGGCTGATGTTCCCCCCTAAGTTCAGGATGCTCTTGTCTAGGTATTGGATAAAGAGACTAGGGGGAACCTTGCAGATGGACCTTTCATATGACACCATTCCTGTATTCGGGGGTGAACAAAGGAGAATCTAGAGGGAAGTGCAACTCGCGTACATCATCAGTGATGAATCAAACCCCACCAACCATCATATTTTTTCTTTTGAAACTGATTTGGGATCCAACATATTGCAGCTCATCGATGCTCTTGAAACTCCTCTTGAAATCAGAAAACAATCCATTTCTTTTTGTGAAATCCCTCCTCATACTACCCCTATTTGGAAGATGTTCTTCGATGGAGCCTCTTCTAAGGAAGGTGCTAGTGTTGGAGTAGTCGTTGTTTCACCATGTCAAGAGACCATACCCTTGTCCTACAAGTTAGAATTTGAAGCTATCGACAATGTGGCAGAGTATGAGGCTCTTGTTTTGGGTTTAAGGGCTGCAAAGGACATGGGGATTGAAGAGCTAGCATTATTTGGGGATGTAAAACTAATTGTTCATCAGATCAAAAATATTTATCAAGCCGAGCACCCTAGGCTTAAGACTCATAGAAATGAGGTATGGGACCTAATTGACAATTTATTCTTAGCTTTAAACATTTCATTTATTCCAAGAGAGGAGAATACCATGGTTGATTCTTTGGCTGTCTCAACAAGCCATTTCAGAGTCCCACTGCCACCTAAACTTAGGTATGATGTTGATGTGAAATGTAGACCCTCTGTACCTGACAATGTTAAGCATTGGAAGGTGTTTGAGGATGATCTTGAGATCATAAAATTTCTTGAATCTGTTGATGAGTTCTCTGCATTACATATTGATTAGGATCATGATTTTGAAAGTGACCCTCATGTTGGTGTATTTCTAAATAAAATTGCTAATCACCATATTGTTCATCTACCTAGCAACCATATTCCAAAGGGACTAGCTCCTTTAGAAAGGTTTTTTGATGGGAATGATGTGGCAGTAAAGTTTAAAGGCTCAACTGATGATGATGATGTATCTGAGTGTAATATTGGTACAGAGAAGGACCCAAAATTTGTCAAATTTTCAAGCAGCCTGTCAAGAGAAAAAAGAGCTGAATACACTGAGCTGTTAAAAGAATTTGCTGATGTGTTTTCCTAGACATATGAATACCTCAGAACATATGACACAAGTATCATCGAGCATAAGATCCCATTGAAGGAGGAAGCCAAACCATTTAGGAAGAAATTGAGACAAATAAATCCTATGCTACTACCTATTATGGAGAAAGAGGTGAAAAAGATTTTGGATGCCCAGATTATCGTTCCTTTGAGATTTTTTGAGTGGGTGGACAAATTGGTCCCAGTGAGAAAGAATAATGGAGAAATCAAACTTTGTGTTGATTTCTGAAATCTGAACAAAATCTCTAAGAAAGATAATTACCCCTTGCCCAAGATGGAGCACATATTACAGAGGGAAACATGTGCATCTAGGATGTCCATGATTGATGGATTTTCTGGATACAATCATATCTCTGTCTTGCATGCATATAGAGAGAAGACAACCTTCACCACTCCCTGGGGTACGCTCATGTATTCCAAGATGCCTTTTGATCTGATGAACGCAGGGGAAACCTTTAAACGAGCCATGGACATAGCGTTTATTGGAGAAAAGGACAAGTTTGTAGTCATCTATTTGGATGACATAACAATGTTCTCACAATCTGATAAATAACATTATGGTCATTTGAAAAGGGTCTTCTTGAAATGCAGAAAGTTTGGTCTCTCTTTGAATCCCTAAAATTCATTGTTTTCCATGAAAGAGGGGAAACTGTTGGGGCACGTTGTATCAGCTGAGGGAGTAAAGATTGATCCAATTAGGGTAGAAGCCATCCAAACTTTTTCATTCCCTATATCCAAGAAATAATTTCAGTATTTCTTGGGGAAAATCAATTTTTTGAGAAGATTTGTTTCAAATTTTGTTGAATTGGTAAAGCTTATCACATCCATGTTGAGGAAAGGAAATGAGATCAAATGGACTGTTGAATATTGCAACTCTTTTGATCAAATAAATAAGGCCTTGAATGAAGCACATGTGCTCATCAGTCCTAATTACTCCAAGGATTTTTTGATTTTTTACTTTGCTTCATTTGATAGAGTAGCAACTGTTTTGTTGCAGAAGAATGATGATGGGTTAGAAAAACCCATTTCCTTTTTCAGTAGGGCACTGAGAGATGATGAAATAAAGTATGACATCATGGAAAAACAGGCCTACGCTTTGGTCAAAGCTTTCAAATCTTTCAGATTTTATGTGCTGCATTCAAAATTCATTGCGCACGTCCCTTCAGCTTCAGTGAAGGAGATCCTCATCCAGCCTAACATAGACGGAAGAAGGAGAAAGTGGATTTCCAAGATCCTTGAATTTGATCTAGAGATAAAGCCCACCAAATTGGTTAAAGGCCAAGGTTTAGCTAGGTTGTTGGTTGAATCTAATTGCAAATCTTTGGGGGTCCTTTTCATCAACAGTTGTTTAGAAAATTGACAAGTTGAGTTGTCTGATGAAGGTTCTCAAGTCAACCCTCCATTGGCAGGATGAAATTGGTACAAGGAAATTATATTTTTCCTACAGAAGTTGCAGCTTCCTGATGGTATGGAAAAGAACAAGGTGAGAGATATGAAGCTCAAATCTATTAAATATTGTCTTATTGATCAAGTTTTATATTGGAAAGACCCTTTAGGAGTGATTTTGAGATGTCTAGACCCACAAGAAGCCCAAAATATTATGTATGATTTTCATGACAGTTTATGTGGGGGGCATCACTTCTGGAGAACCACAACCTACAAGATTATCAGGGCTGGGTATTTTTGGCCTAGTCTCTTCACTGATGTCTATGAAAAGATCAAGTCTTGTGTTAAGTGTCAGAAATTCTCTGGAAAGAAACAACTCAAGTCTTTGCCACTAAATACCGTGGTATCTTCAGGGCCGATGGATCTTGACTGCCACATACTACTTTACTAAATGGATAGAATCCATCCCCACAAGAAATGCTTACCACAAGGTAATCATTGGTTTTCTTGAGGATATTATAGCAAGATTTGGTTGTCCAAACATAATTGTCACCGATAATGCTTCAAATTTTAAGGATGAACCATTGATTAAGTTTTGTGAACAGTTTGAAATCACATTGCTTCACTCTACTCCTTAATACCCCCAAGGTAATGGACTGGAAGAGTCCTCTAACAAGAGCCTTATTAAGATCATCAAAAGACTGTTAGAGGACAACAAGAAAGCATGGGATTCAAAGCTTAAATTTTATTTATAGGCTGACAGAGTGACAACAAAGAGATCTCTTGGTGTCTCTCCTTTCCAGCTTGTGTATGGAATTGAGGCCATTTTTCCTTCTCAACTTGCCTTGCCCATGGAAAAATTATTCCAAGATTACCAAGGAGAACCAGATGATATGATTAGAAGAATACAACAACTGGTAGAAGTGCATCAGACTAGGAGCAACTACTGGACAAAGCACATGACCATCAACAGAAGATCAAATGAGCTTTTGACAAAAAGGTCAACAAAGAGGATTTCCAACTGGGAGATCTAGTACTTAAATGGGATGCACCTAGGCAAGCTACAGGAAAGAACGATAAATTTGAGGCCTTATGAATCGGCCCCTTCAAAATTTCTGAAGTTTTTTCAAGTAACACTTACAAGTTGTAGGATTTGGAGGATGCTGAAGTTTTTGGTAGCCCTGTAAATGGAAATTTTTTGAAAAAGTTTGTTACTTAAAGCCATGAGAGGTTTCCCATGTCATTGTAAATATCATTTTTCTTTTTTTTATAAAGACTCCATAGCCCAATAGATAAGGCATTGGAACTACGCATTCTTGACAACTCGTAGGGAGCATGCCATCCCTTGTGGAGCCAATGTTATCACATGAGCTTGTCAGAGTCCTATGAGTTGGTGGTTTATACCCAAGTCTATGCCCATTCTTTGTTTTCTCTCTTTCGCAGGCCATGTTTTTAAATTTTCCCCTTCATCTAACAAAGTCATTTTGTTTGCCCCTTTTGTTTGGGCAATCATATCCTTTACCTCTGTCACGGATCCTTATGTTTTCCCGAACCCTTAGCCAATCATCCAAGTTTTTATTTACGCAGGCCACAACCATGAGCACAAAGCACAACACTTAGAGCGGTTTAATATGGACTCAAATCAAACAAGTGAGCAAGTTCAGTTTTCAGCGGAGGAGATTCCATTCGAAGTTTAGATTTGCGGCCCTTAGGCGATCGAGATCGTAAATTTGTGCGAATTTTAACGTCATACATAGATCCGAAGTCACAAGGTCAATCCTAGCCGTTGGTGTTGGGAAGGGTATGAGGCGAAAGATCAACATTTCACAGTTTTGCGAAGTGTAAAAGTCAAAGGGCTGAGTCATGAGGACTCGTGAAGTGTGAGCTCACAAATTGATCTAGATCGTTCAATTCATAGGGATACGTGGTGAAAGATCAACATTTCACAGTTTTGTGAAGTGGAAAAGTCAAAGGGCCAAGTTGCGAGGACTTGCGAAGTGAGAACTCATGAATTGATCTGAACCATTCAATTCATAGGGATACATGGCGAAAGATCAACATTTCGTAGTTTCGCAAAGTGGAAAAGTCAAAGGGCTGAGTCGTGAGGACTTGCGAAGTGTGAAATCACGAATTGATCTGGATCGTTCAATTCATAGGGACACGTGGCTCAGGATCAACGATTTCGCAGTTTTGCGAATCGAAGATTTTGGCATGGAGCATGGCGGTAGTTTGTGAAACGCAAAATTATGAAGCACCCAGGAGTTAGGCCCTAGGTTATATCCGGGGTCATGTTGTTGAAGGTTAAAGAAGGGAGCTATCCCTCGCTAGGCTCCAATTCGCGAGTTCGGGAATCAGGAGAGTTGGGAGTGGCTCACATCGAAGCTCCCGAGACACAAAATTGTGAGGTACCTTTTGGGTAAGTGCTTGGTCACAGCTGGGGGTCATATCAATGAAGGACAGGTCCACAAAGGAGCTTAGCACCTACAACGCTCGTATTGGTCACATGGGAATATTTGCGGAGCCTCGAGGCATCAGGATTGACTTAGAGAAGTCATGGGCACCACCTGGAAACATTCATGGGTGTCAGGCCTTGTCATGATCCCAATGAAGGAAGTTATTGAATATAGGGGTGACAGTTGAGACCTCGTCTCACCCCATAAATGGAAAGCGTTGCAGAGAGCAGCCATGAAGGCAAACTGCTAATCTGAAGCTTCCTAATGGATGGTTTGTCCTATAAAATGCATAGCTGCCCCTGTCTCGCATCTGACATGAGAAGGTCTGCACAGTATGACAGAGAAGGTGCCAACTGGAAACTTTGAATGCAGGGTCCTGATCACGCTCCTGGTAGGTGCAACAATTTTTAGTATATATAGGCAATTTTGATAGTTTGTTAAGGTCGAATGGTTGAGCTAGGCTCCCTACTATTGTAATATTTTTATGAAGAACACTAGTTCTCTGGTTATGCATTTATTTTTGAGACATCTTGGTTAACCTAAGTCAGCTTTCTTGCTCCATCTTATTTTCCTCTGATACTGAGAGAGTTCATGAATGACTGATTCACATGGATTGTTGTGACTGTATTATGATGCTGTTATAATTTCTTTCAGGTTCTTTGAGATTTGAATTCAAGAGGATCTTGTGTTTAAGTTTTTCCTCCTTAGGCTTCTGAAAGACCCGATGTCCACAATAGACCTCTACACTCTCCTCACCAAAGTCCTCCTCTATTCACCCTTACTCCGACTTACTGAATGAAGTTGATTCCAGACCTCAAATTTATTATGCATGCTAGTCCATGCAATCTGAAGGCGAATTCTAGTGCTAACATAGAGAAGTGTAAAATAATATAAGACAACCTTATAAACTTGAATCACTTAAATTTAAAGTGTGTTAAGAACTGGGCATGCATTTTCATCATGCCCCGGTTTCATGCATTTTTAATCATTTTTCCCTTTATGCATTTTGCATTTACAAAGCAATTTTTAACTTTTATGCATAGTAGAGGGTTTTTGGTTTCAAAATGCACAAATAAAGTATGGATATATGTAAAATGATAAAATACAAACTACACAACTTTTATCACTCAATTTTGAGGTCATATGATTCCTAGGCATGCATTTTATAATAATCTAGTTTTACCATCCATTTTACAAAAGGTCTTGAATTTGGGTTCCAAGTAGAAGTCTATTTTCATTTGAAAATGCACTCTGGATGATATAGATAGATTCAAAATGTTATTAACTTCACCCAAAAACATATATCACTAAATTTGGAGCTATATAGAAGCAGAGGCGTGCATTTCCATTAGGGTACTTTCTACTGATTTGGTCTCTCAATTTACAAGGTAGATTTTGCCTCTTTTACACAACAACCTCTTTTATGTTCGCAAACACAACACTAAATATCTAGACATGTGTAAAATAATATAAGACACCCTTAGAAACTTGAATCACTTAAATTTTAAGTTTGTTAAGACATGGGTGTGCATTTTCATCATGCCCTCGTTTCATGCATTTTTAAACTTTTTTCCCTTTATGCATTGTTTTTGCATTTACAAAGCAGTTTTTAACCTTTATGCACAACATAGAGTTTTTGGTTTAAAAATGCACAACTAAAGTATGAATATATGTAAAAATATAAAATACAAACTCTGTAACTTTTATCACTCAATTTGGATGTCATATGATTCCTAGGCATGTATTTTATAGTAATCTAGTTTTACCATCCATTTTACAAAAGGTATTGAATTTGGTTTTCAGGTAGAAGTCCTTTTTTATTAAAAAATGCACTCTGAATGATATAAATAGATTCACAATTTATTAAATTCACCTAGAAACTTAGATCACGAAATTTGGATCTATATAGAAGCATGGACGTGCATTTCCATTAGGTAACTTTCTACTGATTTGGTCTCTCAATTTACAAGGTAGATTTTGTCTCTTTTACACAAAAACCACTTTTATGTTCACAAACACAATACTAAATATTTATACAGGTGTAAAATAATATAAGACACCTTTAGAAACTTGAATCACTCAAATTTCATATGTGTTAATACTTGGGCATGCATGTTTCATCATGCCCTAGTTTCGTGCATTTTTGAGCATTTTTCCCTTTATTCTTTTCTTTTGCATTTACAAAAGAGTTATGTCTTTAGAAAAATTATGCACATACGAATGGTGTTTGTAGGAATGTGAATGAAAATATATGTTGATCCATTGTCTAATATGGATGTTGGCACCGTAACTTCAACCAACCTCTATTTACTGATTCTTATTTTTTATCTTTAACATTCATTTTAATATGTAATGCTTCTTATATTGTGGTAGGGTGATCATGGGAAGGCACTGGCTTCAGAGAAGGTAAATGACTAACGATATACATATCCATTTAAAGTGAATTTTATTATTGTTTTTCTAATTTAATTAACTTATTTTTTTGTTGATATATGTAGTTGTTGACACTTTATGTATTTGACAATGGTGGCAACGATGACGACACGTTTGAATTGAACCTAGTTGAGACAATTAAAAAGGTTGTGAGAAAAACCATTGAACTCGTTGAATTGTGTATGAGTGAACCAATGGAGGAGATCACACAAAGATCAAGAGTTTTGATGGAGGAAATAAAACGATCTACAGTAAGCACCATATTTTAGAAAGGTCATTCATCACATACGTTCATTTATGAATTTTTCTTTGCTAATTTTATATGATTTATTTAAAAATGATTTATTTTTTATAGGAATTATTTAGAAAACTTCAACAACTTTCTCTTGAGGATGGTGATGGTATAAGTGATGCTCAAACACCAAAACGTCCTACCACAGGCCACATACCCATGAGGCTCTTTGGCTCTCCTCATGTGGTGGACACCCCTGTGACTAAGATGACTGGACCTTTTGGGACCCATGACACACACTCAATGAAGTGCACGCCAGACCAAGCACTTGATGGTGGAGATGAGGCAATTGGTGATTCTACACATTTATTTTCTGGATCGTCATGTGTTACCAACAAGGGAACACTTCTGGTTACCTTGTTGGTGGAAGAAAACATTGTTCCAATCAAGATACAAAAAATCCTAGGTATTTATTAATGTCTTAATTATTTCCTATTATCCAATTGAAACATGATTCTCTACTGTTATTTTAAATTTTAATGATCATATTGTTATGCAGGAAACAACACTTTTTTTAAGCA
>JZKD02S1497952.1:153516-189122 GCA_000966675.3 Picea glauca | reverse complement strand
AGTAAGGTCTGATAGAGGAGGAGAGTTTAGTTCATGGAACTTCAAAGAGTTCTATGATAAACATGGGATCAAAAGAGAGTACACAATTCCAAGGACTCCACAACAAAATGGAGTTGTTGAGAGGCAGAATAGATCAGTACAACATATGGCAAGATCAATGATGAATGAAAGGAACATGCCTCAGAAATATTGGGTAGAAGCAATTCACACATCTGTTCATATCCTTAACAAAGTTGATCTCAGGCCACACAGTGACAAGACTCCTTATGAACTATAGTTTGGAAGACCTGCTTCAATCAGGCATTTTAAAGTCTTTGGGAGTAAATGTTATATCAAGAACAATGATGAAAATATTGGAAAATATGATGACAGGGTTGATGAAGGTATCTTCTTGGGTTATGCTACAAACGGTAAAGGGTACAAATGTTACAATAAGAGACTGCATAAACTGGTTGATTGTATAGACATAAAAGTTGATGAAGAAATCCTTGTCAGAAATGTAAGCAGTGTTGAACCAAGCACAAAAGATATAGTTGAAGATGAACATGAACATGTCCAAGGATTAGAAAGGGAAGAATCTGAGTCAGATGAAGATACAAATACTCAGACTGACACAAATCAGCAGAAAGAAGCAAAATCACCTCTCAGAATTGTTAGAAAGAATCATCCTGAAAATCAGATAATTGGAGATATAAATAAAGGAGTTCAGACAAGAAGGAAATTGATTAAAGACTCAGAACAATCTCATGTTGCTTTTTTATCTATGAAGGAACCTAAAAATTTTGATGAAGCCAGCCAACATAATGATTGGATTAGAGAAATGAATGAAGAGCTTAATTATATTGAGAAGAACAATACTTGGAAGCTTGTCCCTAGACCAGAAGATAATAATGTAATAGGTTCCGAATGGGTGTTCAAAAATAAAATGAATGAAAAAGGACAAGTTGTTAGAAATAAAGCCAGATTGGTCTGTAAAGTGTATGCACAAGTTGAAGGTCAGGACTTTGATGAAACTTTTTCACCAGTGGAAATGTTGGAGGCCATCAAAATGTTCCTTGCATATTCATTCCATAAGAACTTTAAAGTGTATCAGATGGATATTAAGTCAGCTTTTCTTAATGGATATCTAGAGGAAGAAGTATATATGGAGCAACCTGAAGGATTCTCATTGATAGATAATCCTAATTATGTTTGCAAGTTGAAGAAGGCCTTATATGGACTGAAACAAGAACCACGAGTTTGGTATTATAGACTGGACAAATTTTTACAAGACAAAGGGTTCAAGAAAGGTACTATTGACAACAATCTCTACATTAAGTCTGAAGGTGATAATTTACTAGTTGTTTTGGTTTATGTAGATGATATTATTTTTGGTTGTACTAATGAATCATCTATCCAGTGGTTTTCTAAATCTATGAAAACAGAGTTTGAGATTTCCTTGATAGGAGAACTGCCATATTTTCTTGTCTTACAAGTAAAACAGAGTTCTGCAGGAATTTTTATATCTCAAGAAAAATATTTGAAAGAAATGTTGAAGAAATTTCAAATGGAGGATTCCTCTCCTATTAGTACACCTATGGTGGTTGGTTGCAAGCTCAGTAAAGATGATATGTCACTCGATGTTGATCAAAGGACATACCAATCAATGATAGGCAGTCTTCTGAACATCACAACATCCCGTCCTGATATAATGAACGTTGTTGGAATGGTAGGTCGTTATCAGTTAGCTCCTAAACAAAGTCACTTGGTAGCTGTGACAAGGATATTCAAATACTTGAAGGGAACAATGAATTATGGTTTGTGGTATCCTAGAAATCAGAATTTTCAGTTAACTGCTTATTCAGATGCAGATTTGGCAAACTGTGTTGATGAGATAAAAAACACTAGTGGAGGAGCATTCTTCTTGGGTGACTCATTAGTAGCATGGCTTAGTAAAAATAAAGGATCTATTTCCTTATCAACTACAGAAGAAGAGTACATTATTGATGCTACTTGTTGCACTTAGATTTTATGGATGATACAAACTCTTGCATATTTGAAGGTAACTTACACTGATCCCATTCCACGTCACTGTGATAACACCAGTTCCATCAGTCTCTCTAAGAATCCCATCCTTCATTCAAAATCTAAGCACATACCAATAAAATACCATTTTCTCAGAGAACAATTTACAAACCAAATTGTTCAGGTGAATTATATTTCTTCCACGGAACAAATTACTGATATCTTTACTAAGCCATTAGTAGCGACCCCTTTTGGATATATTCATCAAAAGTTGGGGTTTATAACTTATTTTGTCTAATCTGTTCACCTGGTTAGGGTGAGTACTTATTGAATATATGTTGTATTTCTAAGTTGCTCATAGTTGACAGGGGGAGTATGTACTGCAACAACTCAGGGGGAGAGTGTCTCTTCTTTGACATTGATGTCAAAGGGGGGGAAAGTGTGGTAATTTCAAAGATGCTACAATGGTATAATTGGATGTTATTCAATGGGTTGCCATCAATGCCAAAGGGGGATATTGTTGGCATGTTTTCAGAAAGAGGCAGAGTATGTGTGTTTTTCATTGATGGCAAAGATCACGACCAACAACACAATGATGATCACATGGCAAGATCATAAGCTAAACTCCATTTTGGGTATCAGAAGCTAAAGCATGTTTTTAGACAGAGGAAGAGTATGCGTGTTTGTCATTTATGGAAAATATCACGACCAACAACACAACGATGATCGCATGGAAAGATCAGAAGCTAAAATCCATTTTGGGTATCAAAAGATAAACTCCATTTCAGAGTTTCAGATACCGGGAGTTGGAGGAGTCAAGAGTCGAGACTCTTCATCACAAGAGTCCCGAAGTTGCAAAATGTGAAACGCTGAAATTCCGAAATAGGCACATCAACAAAGACTCCATTTTGAAGTTTCGCAAACCGGGAAATCAAAGATCAAAGGAACCTTAACCTTTGAAGTAGGGAACCCCGAAATCCTGAAACAGGCACATCAACAATGACTCCATTTTGGAGTTTCAAATACCGGGAGTTGGAAGTGTCGAAACACTTCACCATAGGAATGCTGAAATGTCGGAATGCTGAAATGCGAAAAACACCTTTTGGTGTAGGTTTCAGATACCGGGAGTTGGAGTGTCAAAACACTTCACCATAGGAATGTCGAAATGCCAAAATGTTGCAATGCTGAAATGCGAAAAACACCTTTTGGTGTAGGTTTTGAATACCGGGAGTTGGAGTGTCGAAACACTTCACCACAGGAATGCCATAATGCCGAAATGTCGAAATGCGAAAAACACCTTTTGGTGTAGGTTTCGGATACCGGGAGTTGGAGTGTCGAAGCACTTCACCACAGGAATGTCAAAAAGAGAAATGGTGAAATAAACGCAAGACCCTGCGAATTTAATACAACGGTGCTGGTTATTTGAGCATCTGATCAAAGGGATATTGTTGATATTTATGATTAACTGTTCAGTTACGATTCAATTAGCAGAACGGAATCATGGTTATTGGATAATTGGCGATTCATTTGCTGAGGCATTTTTTCCCAAGAAGATTCAAGGTGTAACCTAAGACGAAGTGGAAAAAAGTTATACACGGTGACTATGCGCGTGTTGCAGTGTTGAGTGAAAAAAAATAAAAAATGAATTGAACTGTAGAAAGGTAAAATTACAGTATGTGCAGTTGAAAGAAAACACAGAGATGAGGAACAGAAGCTGAATATAACAGAATAGTGGAAGAGAGCAGAAAGAGAACATATCAAATGCATATCTATGAGAAGAAGATAAATACGAGGTGTGCATGCTGAGACAGAGGATAAGATCAGAAAGATGAATAGGATAAAAGAAGGGAGCCATTGATGTAGGTAGAGTAGAGCGACATAGATGAACAGTGATAAGACTGGTAAGCAAATGAAAATTATTGAATCACTGTAATAAATTCACAGAAAGTAGAGTTTTATATTTTAGGGTGGTCAGGAGGTGCTAGGGAGGACTGTTGTCCTCAGAGGTTCAAGTGGGTGCTTGAACACAGGGAGTTGTAGCTTCCATCTGGTTGTAGCCAGAGAGACCAGGGTGGCAGGGTGGTGCAAGGGAGAACAAGTGTTCTCTGTTATACAGGTTGGAGCCTGTGTAATTGGAAGTTGGTGCTTCTATCTGGTTGGTGCTGGAACACTCATGGAGTTGGTGCTTCCTTCTAGTGGGTGCTAGAGAAACAAGAGAGTTGGTGATATCAAACAAGTTGGTGCTTGTATAAGTGGAAGTAGGTGCTTCCATCCAGTCGGTGTTGGAACACTCAGGGAGTTGGTGCTTTCTTCTAGTGGGTGCTAGAGAAACTAGAGAGTTGGTGTTCTTAAACAAGTTGGAGCTTGTAAAACAGAGGTAGTAGCCTCACATTGAGTTGGTGCTCAATCATAGATGATGTATAGAACTTAAAAGACTGCCTATCATTTCGAAGAAGAAGAGGTTTTCTCCCTTTATGGGTTTCCTCATGAAAATCTATCTATGTGTATATCTTATGTGTGACTGATGCTCATTATTTATGTTGTCCATATGTTGTATAATATTGATGATCACTTGAAGAAAGATTAAGAATGTTTTAATAGACTTAAAATTGTTTAAGCACAATAACAACTGATTCACCCACCCTCTCAGTTGTCTTAGTAATTTCAACAAACTTAACATTTGATGACACTCTAGGTGAATCATGGTAATTATATTTGCATGAATGAATTATATGATAATTTCTCTAGAAACTTCTTGACAAAGTGTGTCATTTTTTTGATCTCTGATAGTCATGCTAAACAATGTGAGTGGTTAGATTTCATAATAATTATAATAATCAATTAAATTTTACATTTGTTTTTACGCTGCTATGGTAAGTCTCTTCCTTTTCTCTGTAGAAAGACCTGTCAGTCCAGGAATCCCTACAAGATCATCTCTCAAAAGAGTGAGCTCCACAAGCTCCATGACTTCTGCCACAAACATCTGCAGTTATTGTAATAACACAAATATGTGAGTAAACACCACTTGCATAGTCTCATTAACAGGAAAAGAGATCTTCACTCTGAAGCACTGAATGCAAGGGGGGGGGAGAAATTTTGATCAACCATTCTAGTTTTCTTGTCAACCTCACAAGAAAGACAAATCCAAGCGGAAAATACAAGTGATTCAAAGACTGTGGCATTTGGAGAGTGGATATCATTTTGTTCATAGTATCCTGAGATGCGAGAAAATGTTTCTTTCTTCTTGGGGAATCCAAAGATGCTTATATTCCCTTCTATACAGGCCCCTAATTTTCTTCCATCCAAGACATCCATTAGGGTAGTTTTTCTAGCACCACTAACTCCCATCAAGGCTGTAAGTACCCCTGGTCTAAAGGATCCACTTACATTGCAAAGTAGTTGTAGCTTGTCTTCAACCAAGCCTTCACTTTTCATCTCTTGTTACAGAATTAACATTAGTTCCAAAATTTCTAGTGAAGAGTACCTGGGTATGTCAAACTACTATCAGATTAAAATTCAATTGGATGATTTGTAGATGTACATATCGTTGGCATGTCAACATAATAGTTCATGTTCTTGAAATCCATCGACAATGGTTGGAAAAGAAGGATCATTCCTTTCTTTTGTTTTGCCGAGACTTGAATGACACTGACTTCTCCATCACATGTAGAATTTTCTTCAGAGGTTAGACTCTCTCCCCTCTTTGACAAGTAAGCATGACTGACAAAATTGTTAAATCTATGACTAAATAGTGCATGTTTTTTAATATACTTTCAAATCTTTGGATGTGACTAGTTTATATAGTTTTCTAGATTGCATTATTTGCAGTTCAATTGTTTTGTCCTTTCTTTCGAGCAAAAGCTAAAACAAGTTCAAAGTCTCAATTAAGATCAACATAGAGGCTTTCTAACATCTCTCACTTTGTTGTCTGACACAAGGTGTTACAAAGAAGTTCTATGGTTCATTCAATTTTCTCACTTCATTGTTTAGAATCAGTTACAATTAGCAGTTTGTCACTTCATTGTCTCCATTGAAGACAATGGAGATTATGAAGTGACAAACTGCTAATTATAATTGATTTTTTCACTCTATGGTTGAAACGATGTACTTTTATCTTTGAACAGTAGATTGAAACATTCACAAGTACTGAAAGGATTTATGGAGAGTTCATGACTTACCACTAGACTTTTTTTGAGATGTCAGTTCAACAGAATGATGTTTCTTTCCTTGGTTGCTTTCTCCAGTTCTGTTTTCTTTCTTATATTCAACAACATATTTAGATATAACAGCCTGTAAATTCCCCAAAGATGTAGTTGGACGAGGTTTTATTAGATCTCACTTTTTGGATGATTTGAATGTAAGAGAAATAGTAGCACAAACCAAACATTATAATGGAATTCCATATTTACGATTCAGTAATGTTAAAGCAACTATGTATAGAACATTGAAAAGCACATAGAACCCAATCAATGCTCCAATTCCAATACAATAAAATTTAGCTTCAACAAATAATCCACGAGATTCTAGTACAACACATCCAACTGTTTCACTGGAGTTGTTACTAATGGGCTGCACAAAGATGAAATATTTAGATGAAAGGAAATACTCAATATTTCTTTCCTAGACTATGATGATAGGACACTCAATCAAAACATGATATCACTTACTTTATTCCATTTGGGAGCCAGAAATTCATTCACCGCTATGGCGTTTTTGCCATAGGACATCGGTGAGCACCAATATGCCCAAATCCATCAACTAGGTATGTTTCTGTTCTAGAAACATGAATAAAATCAAGCATTTCTTGTAACCTGAATTCATTTAATTCAGAAGCTCAGGATAGCCATAAAACTTATTCTCTTTGGAGTAAATAATTATATTTTAATATCCTATACTTTCAAATACCTCTTGATATCACAAATCCTCCGAGGACAAACACAATAAGGAAAGAAAATGATCCAAATGTTTGTGAGACAATCATGTTCCAACCCATTGAGGTTATGAATTTGAAAAGTGCCAATGACATCTGATGCATCATAAAGAGGAGGAAGAATTTCCTAAAGAACCCGAAACAATCAAGGCAATGTCCGAGGTTACTCATTGAATATTTTAGTGTTCTGACAATCAAAACACAATTTTGACGTGCCTGCTTTATTTTTATTTTTCATTGTTACATTTTGGAGAAGGAGGATGTTTCATTTTGTTTCTATTCATCCAAATTCCAATCATTTATTCATAGGTACCATTTCATGTAAACTAGATTTGTAGTGTTGTTTTTATTTCAGGCTACCTAGGAAGATTCAATGTTCATAATTAGATCAGTTCATCTGGTTGTATCCAATCTCACCTGCAGTCACTTAACTGTCTTGAATTGGGAGATCGATGAAGATATAATAGACTGTAAACTAAATTTTTCTTATTTACATTCATGTAAGGCATCTTGCCAAAACTGAAAGCGACTTTAAATAATGCAAATATTGAGCATGGTACAAAATGTAGCTATACAAAAAAATACTTGGCTAGCACTTTTAGAAATTGACTTTTGGTAGTTCTTTGTTGGGCATCTATTGCATATTATACAAGTTGAATATGTCCTATTAGATTACTTTTATATACAATAGCATAGTGATTTCTTTCATAGTCCTATACATCTACAAAACATGGGTGTCTTTGTGTGTGATTGATTCATAAATATATTAGTCAGAGTTCTCATTCTTCCAGACATATCTTTGGAATAGTCAAAAGATAAATGAATTCATTTACTAATTGATTAATGGATTAGTAAGACTTCTCGTGCTCCTATCCATGTTTAATTAATGATATGGAAATTCATTTAGGTACAGAAGCTATAATAATTACCTCTCGGCCTCTAGTGAAAAACCCATAAAAGAGTATGTAACACAAACCCGAATCCCTGCTTCTAGCAAAGAGAGTGGAATCCTCATTATCCATGTGGGTAAAGAAAAATCCCAACATGGATAGAACAAAAGGTCTCTTTGCTTGTATAAAACTAGAAGACAACTAACTGTCATCAATAATTCTGGGAAACCATTCAACATTACATGGACTAGTCCAAAGAAGAGAGATTCCGTGTATAGTTTTCCGTCATTAATATTCGGGTGATGCATTTTCATGCATAAAAACATGGTCATTTCGATTTCCCCTAAAATTAAAACAATCAATCAAGAAATTGCCTTGGCACTACTACATTATGCAAATGCAAATTTTCTGTGGTGCCAAGGAACTATTCTTTCTTATCCCACCTGTGGTAACTCTCTTATTCCCCCCCCCCAGAGATTCCACGGTGCATCTGATCTCCAACCATTGTGTCTGCACAAATGTCCAAGCCCAAAATCTGGAAGAAACCAAAGACACCGCAACCTATGTGAATAATCTGTACACCTAAAAAACCTGAATCATTCATATTTCATAAGCCTGAGCTTTTGAAGAATAACCTTTAACACGTAGTTTGTCACAAAGTTAGTCCATTGTCCCTCAATTTCAGTTTCTTGTAACAATAAGAAAAATCAAGTTCTGCAATATGTGAGAAATTCAAAATCCAAAGACTTATGGGGGCTTGCCTCAGCAGGAAAGATAGCTAGCTTGACTGGGAAAGACAAACCACCTAGGACAAAACATGTCTTTCAAGATTTGAATCATGGTAAGAAACACCCAGGTCTACCATCAAACCAAAACCCCATTGAGAAACACAAAGGTGTTCAAGATTTAATTGAGGAACTCTGAGTAGAACCATTTCTTTTTAGTAGATATGCCTACCTTCATGAAGACATCAACATCCAAATCCGGTTTCATGCTTGCCTTCTTTTCACGTCTTGAAAGTTATTTCAAAATATCTAGAAGGCAATGCATAAACCCAGGCTCAATATTTAATGGAAAAATGTGTAACTTCGAGAAAAAACTAAACAAACGCTCACCGTATCTTGCCCCGACACCTTGGCAACGCCCAAAGAAATCCAATGTTTCCCTTACTGTCATTTCACGGAGATGAAAATCATGTTGGTTAATATAATAAGACGTTATTTGAGGTACAAATTCATTTAATGAGTGCCCATTGTATATTACAGTTCCAGTAACCTGTAAAAAGGAAAAAGAAACAATTTTTCTGTAAGAAATAAAATTACTTCCATGAAAACTTGTTTTATTTTGAAGTACTTAAATATAGACAACAAATCAATTGGACACATATGACAGTATAGAATAATGTCAAATTTGATAAGCCACATATTTAAAATTTGGATTACATTTCTATAGTATTGTCTTATTATAATAGATCCTAAACTTACTTTGAGATCATGATCAAGCTTTCCAGCCAGAGTTGTTAGCAATGTAGTTTTTCCAGCACTAGGTGGACCAAGAAGAAGTGTCATTCTGAGCAGTTCAATGACATTTCATGAGAATGGAGAAAGTCTCTGAAATGACTGACATATTCTATACATATTCTATCTAGGAAAAAATGACATATGAAAAGTTTACCGAGAGGGCTTGGTGGTGTTGGAAGATTGATTGTTGTCATTGATGTCAACCCTAGTCATTGGTTTGGACCACAATATTGATGAATATATTTGGACATGAAGGATAATACACATGCAGATACAACACCCATGGATAGATAGTATACATCATGTTGTTTCCAGTGGTATGTGGCACATCATGTGGATCTTCATGGTTGAGGAGAAATGAATTTTTGAATATGACAAAGTGAATTGAAGAAGGAAGTACATGTAGGTCTTGAAGATAATTAAAGAAAATAATTACAAAATAAGTAAGTGTCAGGTCGGCCCTAATGTTAAAAGGAAGTGACATAAATTGTATAAATAAATACCATTATACATTCATTTGACACACAAGTCGAATTTCAGAGGAAATCATAAGTAAAGAAGGCCGGATTTCAAGGGAGGCTGAAGTCTTTTGGTGACGTGTTCTAAGGTATGTTATTTTCAGGTCATCTTACCATTTTCTCTATAACTTTGTTTATAGAACGATTGATATGGTGCAATTTATATGGTATCGAGAAGACATATCAAGGTACCTGTGGTAAAAGTTCCAGCTCTTGATTCACTATAATTATGGATATACACTCTGTGGAAGATAGGGTTTTTTATCAGTCCTGAAGATAGTCAATAAACAAGTGTTCCTGGTAAAAACGTCATAATTTATTCATAGAGAATCCAAATGAAGTGGGACAAATTTCATTGGAAATAGTACTAACTTTAGTTTCTTGTGTGTGAGTTTCAGAATCTGATGTTAAATATTGAGCGTGGGGAATTCTATAC
Organism: Picea glauca; assembly: GCA_000966675.3. Taxonomy (NCBI): domain Eukaryota; kingdom Viridiplantae; phylum Streptophyta; class Pinopsida; order Pinales; family Pinaceae; genus Picea; species Picea glauca. The sequence continues at coordinate 178,824 of JZKD02S1497952.1, read as the reverse complement.
AAGTTCGCTCTCCTGAATAAACCAGAATTGAATAAAGTCTACCATTATTTCTATAACTTCTTTTTGGGGAGGATTCAAGGAGTGAAACTTGGAAGCGTTTCACAGAGTACATTGAGTAATATTATCTATAGGATCATATTATTCCAATAATTAAACAATTACAAAATTTGAAGAAGTCGCAGGAAGCATTATCAGGCTTTATGTGATGGTTGGTTGATAGTGATGATTTAATGTAAAGTTTTATTATCTCTCATATATTCTTGGGTGGAAGGAAGGGGAAAGGATGGAGAGTTCAAACCTCTCTTTATATTGGAGGATTGTATCTTCCTCTTGGATTTTTATCCCTCTCTTTATATTTGAAAGTTGTAGCTACCTTTGGAAGTCATTACTTCCCTTGAACAATAAGTATTGATTATTTCTCATATATTGTGCATGGTGTATTGTGGTGTATTGGTGTAACTCTTATACTATTGTTCATTTCTCATTGAATATAATTGAATTTTTTAAGTATAAGTTGAAAAGGTTTTTAAATTTTACTTGATATTGATTCACCCCCCTCTTAGTATCAACAACTGGTATCAGAGTGGGTTACCTTCAGTACAGTTTAACCACTTGAAGGAAGATCCTAAGAAGAAATGGAATACAAATTCCAAATGGTATTCCACCATTTGATGGAAGCAATTTTGAATACTAGAGTAATAGAATGGAAACTTACTTGAAATCTCTTGGGGCAAATGTTTTGTTCTCAGTTGCTTCAGGATACAATGCTTTTAAGAAACCAAAGATTGCAACTCAGAAGGAATCAAAAAGGAACAAAAAATTGGCAATAGATACCATCCTACATGGATTGACAGATTCATTTAAATCCAAGGTGGGATAATGTGCATCATCAAAAAAGATTTGGGACAAGCTACAAGACCTTTATGCAAGGGAAGAAGCAGAAGAAGAAGAATAAGTTGAAGAAAATTACAACATCTTAGATTTCAAAGAAGCAAATAGAGGTCAGGTCTTTTGCTTTAATTGTGAAAGAGTAGGACATGTTGAATTTGAATGTCCTCATAAAAGAATTGAAAGAGATGACACTGAAGAAGAAAAGTCCAATGAATAAGAATAAAATCATGAAGCATAAATTATTCAACAAGTAGATGAGAATCTTAAAAAATTGAAGCATGTTGAGATTGAAAATAGCAAGCTCAAAGAAACACATAGGAAACTAAGAAGTGAATTGGGTAGTTGTGAAAAGATAGTTGTAAGCTTGAAGAAACAATTAGAAGAATTTGAGAAACTAAGAGAAGAAAACATATCCTTGAAAACTCTACTCAAAGAAGAAAGAATAATAGGACAATCAAGGAATGTCCAAATGATGAAGAAAGAAGAAGATTGTGAGAAACTTGAACAAGAAGTTGTCTCATTGAGGAAGAGATTAAGAAACTCTCAAGTGCCAAAAGACTTAACACATCTTGGATGCATGGGTGAAACTTCATACAAAGAAGATGCAAATACCAACAAGAAAGTTGAATAAAGAGCTACACAGACAATTGTTGAGAAGTGGACCAAGATACCAGAAATAAGGAATGATTACAAAAACAATGTATATCCAAGAAGACCTCCTACCTTCAGGAATCAAAGAAGCTTCAATCATAATGAAGGAAACTACAAAAGAGTAGATCATGAAGCCATATGGACTACATAAAAAAGAAGGCCACTTACTCCAAGGTATCAACATTTTTTTCTTGGTCATTGTTATACTTGCAAAATTTTTGGACATAAGGCACTTAATTACAGAATCAATGAAAGGAACAAATATGAAAGAAACATGAATGGTGTAAATAGAATATATGGAAATAATGGTGTATTTGTCAACAAAAGTTATAGTTCATTTTCCCCATTGATGGAAAAAAATATTGTATGCTACAAATGTAATTATCTTGGTCACAAAGCACGAGATTGCAGATATATGAATGAAGATGTCTCCATGCTAACCACAATATGGAGAAGGAAAGAGATTCCAAACAATGGAGATTGTCGAATAACATTAACCGCTGAAGAATGTAAAGAAGAAGATGAATGGTACATAGACCATGGATGTTCTTCACACATGACCAGGGATCAAGACAAATTCATCAACTTGAAGAGAAAGGGTGGCAATATTGCATTTGGAGATGACTCATCTATCGAAATACTTGGAGAAGGTGTAGTAGAGCTTGGAAGAAAAAATGTAAAAGAAAAAAATGTCCTATTGGTTGAATACTTGAAGCATAATCTACTTAGTGTTAGTAAAATGTGTGATCAAGGATACACTCTTATGTTTGACTCTCGAAAATGTATAATCAAAGAAAATAACTTAGGAAGATTGGTTGCAAATGTGACAAGAAGACCAAACAACATATACATCCTAGACATGAAGAAGAGAGAGAAGACAAAATCCACACAAAATGATTCCAATGAAGAAAAATTCCCAAAGACCAAAAATAAGGATGAAGTATTATTGAGTGCCACATGTTCAGGGGGAGCAACCACAAAGAAGAAGGTTACATTTTTCCATTAAAATCAGGGGGAGAATCCCTACCCTTTTCCATGGTTGTCAAAGGGGGAGAGAAATTGGGATCATGATGATAGGGGTAGCATCAGTGTTTCCATCAATGAAAAAGGGGGACATTGTTGGAAGATTGATTGTTGTCATTGATGTCAACCCTAGTCATTGGTTTTGGACCACAAGATTGATGAAGGTACTTGGACATGAAGGACAATGAACATGCATATACAAAACTGATGGATGGATAGTATACATAATGTTGTTTCCAGTGGTATGTGGCACGTCACGTGGATCCTCATGGTTGAGGAGAAATGAATTTTTGAAGATGACAAAGTGAATTGAAGAAGGAAGTACATGTAAGCCCTGAAGATAATTAAAGAAAATAATTACAGAATAAGAAAGTGTCAGGTTGGCCCTAATGTTAAAAGGATGTGACATAAATGGTATAAATAAATATCATTATACATTCATTTGGCACACAAGATGAATTTCAGAGGAAATCAGAAGTAATGAAGGCCAAATTTCAAGGGAGGATGAAGTATTTTGGTGATGTGTTCTAAGGAATGTTATTTTCAGGTCATCTTACCATTTTCTCTATACCTTTTTTTTCTATAGCTATTCATATGGTGAAATTGCTATGGTATTGAGAAGACATATCAAGGTACCTTTGGTAAAATTTACAGCTCTTGATTCACTATAATTATGGAGATACACTCTGTGGAAGATAGGATTTTTGACCAGTCCTGAAGCTAGTCATTAAACATGTGTTTCGGGTAAAACAATCATAAATTATTCGTAGAGAATCCAAATGAAGTGAGACAAATTTCATTGGAAATAGTACAAAATTTGGTTTCTTGTGTTCTAGTTTTAGAATTTGATGTTAAATATTGAGCGCGGGGCATTCTGTACAAGTTCACTCTCCTGAATAAACCAAAATTGAATAAAGTCTACCATTCCTTCTATAACTTATTTTCGGGGAGGATTCAAGGAGTGAAACTTGGAGGAGTTTCAGAGAATACATTGAGTAATATTATCTATAGAATCAGAGTATTCCAAGAATTGAAGAATTACATAAGTTGAAGAAGTCTCAGGAAGCATTATCAGGCTCTATGTGATGGTTGGTTAATAGTGATGATTTAATGTAAATTTTTATTATCTCTCATATATTCTTGGGTGGAAGGAAGGGGCAAGGATGGAGATGTCAAACCTCTATTGATATTGGAGGATTGTATCTTCCTCTTGGATTTTTATCCCTCCCTTTATATTTGGAAGTTGTAGTTACCTTTGGAAGTCATTACTTCCCTTGAACAATAAGTATTGATTATTTCTCATATATTGTGCATGGTGTATTGTGGTGTATTGGTGTAACTCTTATACTATTGTTCATTTCTCATTGGATATAATTGAATGGTTTGAGTATAAGTTGAAAAGGTTTTTAAATTGTACTTGATATTGATTCACCCCCCTCTCAGTATCAACAAATGATGCAATTGACATCACGAAGGATTGTTAGAGTCGTCTTCCTTGACCACAAGATCTTCACGGCATTAAGAAATATCTATATAATAACACCATTTTTTATGTGGTTGAATGAAAAAATGTTAAAATTACCAATTTCATTCTTATCCCATGCTAATTGGGTGTTGAACCTTAAAACAGACCGGTTTCCATTAGAATTTGGTGCTTGGATTTATGTGCTTTCAAATCTATGTGCTTCTCTACGAGGATATCTACACTGGTCGAGGTTTGATGCTAGCAAGTTCAACTTCAATAACAGGATGTATTTCCACCTGTATAATCCCGCCAAAGTGACCTTATTGGTTTAGTATTTGACATGTGATACTCTATGGACTCTTCTTGCAATTTTCTTCAGATCCTATAGTTTCTTCAAAAGAGGTGCCACCACCAACCAACACTGGGAGGCATACACGTTACTAGCTGAAGATAGTTTCTGATAGAATCTCAAACAAGTTAGCTAATAAAGGTGGAGCTGACAACTTGCTTCCAATCCTCTGAACGAAAGATTTGACAAGCACATAACAAGCTTGAGAATCTGAATGACTTCCAACTGATGGAAATTTCAACTTGTGGAGTGGAAGATAAGTTCCTTGCTTCCATAAATACACACATGGACATTGAAGAGAAGATACATCATCAAGGAAATGAAAGGAACACCAAGCAAGAGAGGAATTAGGACCAACACCAAGCAACCATTCACAATTACCAATGTTATTTCCTTTTGAGACACCATTGAAAGAGTTTGTTTCAATTATGTTCCTGTCTCATTTTGTCTCAACTCCTGTCTCACATGCCCAGATAAAAAATATGTTTGTTCCAAGCATTCCATTAAAACATTGATTGACTTCTATTATTGCACCTACAGAAAATGTTTGTCTTCTGTGCTTATCGTCCATCTCCTTCCCAAGTGCTTTATCAAGTTTTACACTTCCACTGTCTATCTTAATCCATAATCTGACAGCTCCATCCAAGGAGGAAGTTAGAAGTACTTGTATTTGGAAGAAAGAAACATTTGATGGCCTCCATTGTATCATTGAAATAGGTTGAGGATGAGAAAGCTCAATATCTTGTAGACTAGTCATATCATCCCAATGACAAACTGTCACCTTTCCGTTTGAAGAGCCTATAAATGAAGACGATGTCATAGACACCAGGCCTCTTGTGCAAGTTGAACCATCAGGTGTTGTTGATGCCAATCCCTCAACAGACCATGTTGTAGAAACAAGAGAATGAGGCTTCTATGGTTTTTAATTCTAAATTGGATTCCAAACATTCTCACATTGAGTCCACATGATCACTTCAGAACCTATTATAAATAACCCATCTCCAGATTGTGTCCATATAACTGCATGAACTCTAGAAGTATGTGATAGTTCTTTGACCAGTCTCCAAGCCAATGGAATTTCTGTAATGTAAACATGCAATGGAATTAGAACTTCTATAACTTGACATACATCAAACACTTAAAAGGAAAAATCAATTCCGATTACAACTGCATTAAAACATGTTTGAAAAAATGTCAGTCAGTTTTTTAGGGTTTCGTCAAATTATATGAACCCTTTTTTAAAATGCCATATGATACTTTGTTTGATGAAAAATATTACCAGATATGATCCCTAAGACAGATCTTACAGACTCTGCTGAAGATCTTCATCGGATCTTCAGCTTGTATCATGCAGTTTTTGGAGTCTAGAGGCCATTTAGAGCCTCTTTGTTTATGTATTCTGTCTTGGATATGTATTGCACTCTGTGCCATTTTTATTTATTCACTTTCACATGATATATAGTATATACATGATATATACATGAGCAGACTTAGCATATTTGGTTTCTAATGGTTTGGATGTACATAGATGTACATGAATATATATTTTGTTTTATTAAAAAAAACCATATTTATGCATTTTTTAGTAAATTGGGTCATAAACTAAGTCATTAGCCAATTCTAATCCAAGTTTGATTTGAGCCTCGACCAATTCTAAATTTTAAAACATTGGTTCACACATCAGGTGGAGGGTCTTTGTCCTCAAGGTTGGTCACCATCCATTTGTTGTGGGTTCTGGATGAAATAGAATTGGCTCCCATCCATTGTTGTCATTATTATTATTATTTCTCAATTTCTACTTTTACAGAGTATTAACATTAATGTTGACCCTTTTATTAAAAGCCAAGGTTGACCACTTTATAGGCCTCAAGTTCAATTAAAGTCTATACATTACTAGAATTTCAAGCAAAATAATATGAGTCAATGAAAGACTTTTGATTGTGTACCATACCAAATAAAGATAGGTTTTTGAGAAAATTATTATCAAATAATACCTTCATATGGAAAATGATCTCCTCTATACACTAAGGTAGTCAATTTTGACCAATTTTTTTGCAGAAGGTGAAATCTATATGTATTCACAGTTTAACATAAAATTGTTTATTTTTCTATTGAATTTACAAGAGAGTGTGAGGTACAACCAACGACAACCCAAGGAGAATAATTTGAGATTCATGGAAATATACACCCATTAAAAATACTAACGAATTAGAAATTGCGGAAGAAATGGTTAGTTAGAAGTTCCATAACGAAAGGTGAATGATAAAAACAAGAAGGCCAACAATCTAGAATCTTTGTTGAATTTGAACACATCATCTTTGTTTAAGAGCATCGAAAAAGGTTCTTAAATATTTCAGTTTTTAAGAAACAAATCCTTAGGAAGAATGCCCATAAGTGAACTTGTATGGTACACTAATGATGTATCTTCAAAGGCCTATATAGGTGATGACCAACTATGAAGTTATTTTGATTAAAAAAGAGTGTGAATCCGAATTCTCAAGAGTGAAGAGAAGTGAGCATAACCATAGAACATATATTGAACCTTTACATTTATCATATGCACATGCTAGGATGTTGTGAAGTGATAGAAAATAAATTCTTGTGTGATGGAGGAATTCACCTTTCTTCCACATGAGGTGGAGGAAGTGTGAGAAATAGATGTGATTAATAAACTAGAGAGGCCCATGATAGAAAACTATGAAATCATTCAACACAACATTAGGACATTAGATGATTATCTACTTAATTGGGCATTCTAAAAGGTTGAAGGTAGTTTACCCAATAGAGGAGTGTAAACTAATTCCACCTTGTTGTGTGGAAAAATGTTTATACGAGGAATAGGTGAAGCAGCTACTCATGCAAAACGATGTGTGACGCTAATATCTTACAGGGTTTCAAATGATAATCCCAGGAAGGTAGGCATAGAAGTAATCATCGTGGAACTGTCAAGCAAAAGATACCGTAAACTTTGGAAAAATATAGGGGCTGCCTCCAAAACTATAGCATAATACTACAAAGTATGAGTAGAGCCCGCATTTTCCTCAAGGCACACATAAATGAACTAGTGGGGATTTTATGCCTCATCTCACAAGATAAAATGATTTGGACCATGCCCCGAGTAACTAGGACTATACATTCTGGTGGTGAATCAAGATCATGGTCAATGGTGGTGGGTGGAAGCTATGAAAATGGTGGATGAGACCGGTGAGGTATGACCGTTGACAGGAAGGGGATTAGTGCCAGAGGCCTCTCTATCCGCACCTTGGATGAATTAATCAAGGGGTTTGTGGAAACCCTTTCTAGATTCAGGGCATTCTCAGGTTGAAAGAAAAGTTTTCTCGATCTGCAAGGGTTGTTGTCTTCTATACTTGGCGGTTAAGGATGGAGATGGTGGGGGATGTGGGCTCACCATAGAGATCAGGTGTGGCAGTGGACAGTCTTGGAACAGTGGACCAAGCTCCCTCTCTCAGTTTTCCATTGGGGTTTGAGCGGGAGAACCCCGAGGGTTTGGAAAACAACCTGACATCTGGCTTGGAATTGGGGATTCACACCACAATGACCTTGTCGTATTCGAATGGGTTGGATTTCAAGCTACCGATGGCTAATTTGTCAGGGATAATTCTTGGAATGGACCCCCCCGGGGTCTGTCAGAGGGGGAATTTACTTGCTTCGGATCCGAGCAAGGAACTCTTTTGGCTGATGGATGCTGGGGAACACAACCAAAAGCCTTACATGAGATAGTTTCTTGTGCATAATTCTCTCCTTCATAATTTATTTATGATATTGGGTCTTTTTCGGAACTGACATAAATTGTTGGAGGCCTCTTTGATAAGGATTCTACTCTGGTAAGGATCACATGGCCACTTTTGTCTCCTCCTCATTCAGGATCCATAGATATAGCACATGGGGGAGGTCGTGGCCATGGTTGTTTGGAAGATTTTGGAACTTCAAAGTGTCAGGTGAACATAGGGCCTCAGTGTGCAAGGGAAAGAACTGAATCAGAGCGCCTAGTATTCGGTGAAGATATCGACATGGATCGAGTGGTTGAGTTCTCGGAGTTGGTAGTGGTGGCTCAGGAATGAGAGAAATGGTTGGGCTCTCCTTTCTTATGGTCCGGGATGGAAAATTATTGGGACCCTAATTTCTCTGTATTACCCAGTATTCGATTACTTGCTTGGGGATGGTTCACTTTCGTCTTTTCAACCACTTCAAATGTCAATTGGGTTCTTTCCAAAACTTGGAGTATGGATGGTACTCCTATTGTTATGAAGCAGTGGAATCTGAGCTTTGATGAAAAGTGAGAGAGGTGGATGTGGTCCCTGTCTGGGTTCATCTCTTGGGTTTCCCTATGAATTATTGGAACCTTGTTCGATTCTCAGCAATTGCGAACAATTTGGGGGAATATTTGGATGCAGAATTTTATTTCGAGGAGACAAACATTATGTCCATGTCCAAGATCTTAGTGAGGTTGGATCTTCAGTTGGGACTCCCAAAGGAACACACTATTGAGACGAATTCTAGTTCCTTCATTCAACCCTTGGACTATGAAGGTATACCCTTCAGATGCCATAAATGCCATGCTTATGGGCATGTCATTGTCGACTGCAAACTGCCCTTCAAGAGTAAGACACGGGGTCCGGGGGATGGTGGTTTTGATCTGGGGTTTGGCCATGCATCTAGGGGGACTAGGGGCTCTAGGGGAGCTCATACCATGGCCTCAAAGCCCTGGGATCGAGACAGATATTTAAGATGAAACTCTTCTCCTAAGACAGGTGTTCCTACAGATGTCTGGAAGATGGCACAAGCAAAGGTTCAGAAGTCCTCAAACTTGGCCCGCCCTCAGTTGCTGATGGTGTCAAGTAAGCAATAATCTTCCTTTCCCTCAATTGATTCTACTATTTCTGATTTTTTATTTTCGTCAAGCGCGGTGGGGTTGGATGTTGTTTCTTCAGTGGGTCTTCCATCGCCTTTCACCCTACCTTGTCTTGAGGCATATTTTTTCACCCTCGCTCCTACTGGAGCTGTTTTTCCTCCATCGAATAATACTCCCTCATCCCCTCCGAATCAAGTGTCAGGGGTTTCTGGGGTGACTTTGGGCCTTCCCTTCATGGTGCCCCTAGAGATTTTGGGTCTGTAGGCTCCTTCTTATGTGGGTTTATCTTTGGGACCTAATCTCTCCCTTCCTACTACTTTGGACCACTGCGAGACTCCCTCCCTTTCTGACAACCTTTCTTCTTCCGGTTCCAAATCTTCGGAGGGCTCCATAATACGTTATTCTCTCCTGAACATGACTATTTTATCTAGGTATTTGTACAACTTTGGTGTGGAGGACCCTCCTGGGTTGGGCTTGGGATCGCTTCCTCTGGCTCCGTCTTCGACTAGGGGACGCGATAGGCGATCTCACCTTTTACTGGCACAATAATGGGCCAAGATTGATGTGGCCTATGGAAGAAAATATTCCATTGAATGGGTGCTTAGAGAAAATCAACCCCATGATTTGGTTTCCATATGAAAATCCTCTCCTATAACTGTAGGGGACTAGTGAGCCCCCAAAAAAAATCGTCTCTAAAAATATTGATTGCGATTACTAATCCAGATGATCTCTTTCTACAAGAAACCGTGGGGGTGAGTGAAAAAGTGGTCTCAAATTTCGAATCCTTATTTCCTAGATGGTCCTTTGTAGTTGTGGATGAAAAAAGATGCTCTGGGGGACTAGCCACGGGTTGGCAGCTAAAGAGCTGTAAATGTGATCGAATTTGGGGGTTTGAATTGGGTCTTGGACTAAATATGTTTTTAGCAGAGTTGGGTCGCCCCTTGCTACTTATCAATATATATGGTCCTTATTCCGATAGGAAACAATACTGGGACTCCTTGGATTTGAGCTCTTGTCTTATTGATTGAGTTGTTATTGTGGGTGGAGATATAAAATTTTCATTGGGAGCGTCTGAAGTCTGGGGCCCTTGCACTACCTCAGACCCTTGGAATGATTATTTTACACACTTGCTAGACTTACATGGACTGTTGGATCTAGAGCCGATGAAATTACAACCGACTTGATGAAATTTAAGGGTCATGGATGCACATGTTGCAAAACGTTTGGATCATTTCTTTCTGTAGGAAGAGTTACTAGATTCAATAGAACTTGTGTGACAATGGGTATCTTGTTCCAGTGAATTGGACCACAATCCAATAGTTTTGGAATTGTGTAACAGGATTAGAAGGACTCCCAACCCCTTCAAATTTTTTTAAGGATGGCTAAAGGATCCAGATTATCAAGCACTGGTGCGAAATCTGTGGACTCCCCTTAGCCTCAAACAAAATACCCATGCTTTTATTCACTTTATGGAAATCTTGAGAAAAGTCAAGCAATCAACTATCTCTTGGGCACATGAGAAAAAATTAAAAGACGATAAGGAGCTTCAATGCTTAGAGAAATTTTTGTTGGATGGGCAGGTCAATCCTGATCGGAGTTTCCACTGTAGGGAGACAAGGGAGGAACTGGTTCAATTGGAACTTCGGTGAAGAACTATCTTGGTTGAAAAAGAAGCCTTGTGGCGACTTAAAAGTCGTTCACTTTGGATCGCTAGTGGGGATGAGAATACAAAATGTTTTCACTCTTATGCCAAGGGAAAGAAACTTAATAACACAATTTGGGGCCTTACCCAGGGATATGGCCAATTGGTCAATACTTTTGAGGGTCTCACTTCAATGGGGATTACACACTTCAAAAATTTGTTCAAGGCACAGGCGGGATCCTCCATTACTGAAATTGTGAAAGCGGTCAGGCTCTTTCCTAGTTTTGTGGAAGAGGAAGAGCGAGAGTTTTTTATTATGGAAGTCTCTGAAGAGAAATTGTTGACTGTCATGACCTCCTTCTAGAAAGGAAAGATCCCAGGACCGGATGATTGGCTGATTGAATTCTATTTGGGTTTCTTTGATCTCTTGGGGAAAGACATTTTGATGGTAGTGGAGGAGTCAAGGGAAAATGGGCATATACATGAGCCATTTAATGCTACCTCCATTGCATTAATACCCAAATTATACAATTCAACTTCCTTTGATGATTTTCATCCGATCTCCTTGTGAAATTGCATCTACAAAATTATCTCAAAAGTCATCAACCGAAGATTAAAATATAAAATTTCCAGGCATATTTCACTTGAACAGTTCGGATTCCTGAAAGGCAGGCAGATACACAAGGCCATTAGGGTTGCTTAGGAAGGACTCCATAGTTTAAAAAGTAAGAAACTCAAAGGTGCAATCATTAAAATTGACCTCTCAAAGGCTTTTGATAGAGTAAATTAGCTATATATTCGGATGTTGCTGATACACCTCAGTTTTTGGGTAGCCTTCATGAACTGGACTATGGATTGCTTAACTTCAATATCCTTTTCTATATTGATCAATGGAGATGCCTCCTCCTTCTTTATAGTGGAGCGAGGAGTTAGACAGGGATGCCCTTTGTCTCCACTTCTCTTTCTTCTGGTCACCAAGTGCCTTGGTCGCTTCTTGATTGAGGCAAAGCTAGAAAGCACCTTCAGAGGCATAAAAATATCTACAGGATTGTACATAAGACACCTTCTATTTGTAGATGACATATTAATTTTTTGCGATGGATCTAGGAAGGATATTGGAAATATGAGTGAAAGGATTCTACTTTTTAAACAAGCTACAGGCATGGAAATCAACAATCAGAAATCCAGTATCACATTGTCCTTTTTATCCATGGAGGAGTCACTACTCATTACTACTAATCTCCCCTTCATGGTTTTCTACCTAGATGATGGATTGAAGTATCTTAGATTTCAACTGAAACCAAACGACTACCGGAAGACCGACTGGGGGTGGATTATTACAAAAATTGAAAAAAGGATCAAGGGTTGGATTCACAAATGGCTATCTAGGGAAGGGTGACTTGTACTAATTAAAGCAGTTCTAGAGGCCATCCCAGTATACTGGATGTCATTAGCATGGATTCCAAAAGGAATTTTGGAGAAGATACAGAAGATATGATTCCAGTTTTTATGGCAGGGACATAAGGACAAAAGAGTCTTACCTTGGGTTCACTAGGAATGAATTGCTACACCAAAATCCCTAGGAGGTTGGGGCTTAAAAAATATCTACACCTTCTCCAAAGAGCTTGCGAAAAAGTACTCCTGGCGATTGATAAATACCAACCATCTCTGGAAACAGGTAGCCCAACAAAAATATATAGCTCCACTCTCTATCCTCGAATGGATTCACATTCCTTCCAAAACATCATCAGGGGCCTCTATCATCTGGAAGGATCTGATCAAGGCCTTTGACCTGGTGGGGAATAGTCTGGTGTGGAGAGTGGGCTCTTGGTGATAGGTTCATCTTGGTTTGGACCTTTGGTCAGGGTCTCAGCTGAGCCATATTTTACCGGACAAGATTTGGTTAAGGTTAGCACTGGCAGGTTACTATCATCTAGCACAAGTGGGGGACCCGTTATAGACAGACTTGTGGCACCAAGGATGGATGACGGGGAATAGAATTGGCCTCCCAGAGACAGATTTGATTCATTTGGATAGGTACACATAGGCTCTATTCATCTGGTGGAAAAAGATGATGAATTGCTTTGGGATGGAGTTGGCAATGGAGAATACACCCTGCATTCCAACTATATCAAGTTATGTGTGGATCTTTTCCAAAGGGATCCCTTCTGGTGGTGGTGGAAAATCTGGAAGATAAATTGTCCAGTGAAAGGGAAACTGTTGATTTGGTCAATATTAACCAATAAATTGCCTACCTGGGACAATTTATGATGCAGTCGCGCCACCCGGGCATGTCCGCTCACAAGACCTTCTCCTTCCTTGGCCCGAAGAACTGAAAATCTCTTCTAATTCCCTACCGGGAATTTTCCAAACCCACAGGATCTCCATGAGATCTCCCTGTTCCAAAATGGGAAATCGGACTTTGCAATTTCGCGAATCCTGTGGTCGAGTGTTTTTGGATACTCAAAACCCCGAACCTTGATGCAAGTCAACACTGATCTTTCGTATCCCTATCAGGGTTTTGGCACTCGCGATACTCCAAACACTTCGCTTTACCAATCCCCAATCCCCAATATATTGATGTGCTTCCTCATTGCCTTAGCCCCTCCCCAGGCTAAGCCCTTTTCCCACGCGACCGCTCCTTATATGACCGCATTCATATTACTCATTGGGGTTTCATGGTTCGCGATTCCAACGTGCACAAACAACTTGTCACCAGGATCCCCGATATCTCGATGAATCAAACACCGATAGATGGCTTCCTTGTCGGGATGTCGGACTTCGCGGGATCGCGAATCCTGATACCAAGGTTTTTTTTTAGGACTTACCTTTTCCCAAACCCCAATGTGGTACGCCACCTGTCCTCCACGCCGACTTCCCCGTGGCCCACTCTTTGTTCCAGTTGGGAAATTGTGTTTCAGAATTTTGCGATTCCCACTGCTATGATTACCAAGAATCATAAAAAATCAATTCCCGATGCACGTGAGGGTTGACTCTTCCACGTCACTATCTCCTCATCGCCTTTTCGGTCATTGCGAGATCACGATTCCTGATACAATGATTTATTTGTACTCAGGAACCCTGATACGTCGATTTTTGATTCCTCTCTGATCTTCTGACGCGTGTCCACCTTGAGATCCATGGCTAGGACTTCTTCTCAGGGTTTCAAGACTTGAAAAGTCTCGAGTCTCTGGACTTCTGAAAATCCTATGCTCCAATATCCCGATGCCTCTCCGGGACTTTCCTCTGCTCACTAGGACTTAACCCCAGCACAACTTCTGTCTGATCGAATGACTGACGGTTAACCCAACAATGATCCTACGACTCACGATCCTCCTGAGCTTTGTCAACTCTGAAGATTCAGAATTTAAAACCCTCTACTCACACTCGGAAAACCTTCAAACACCCTAAATGTTTGAGATCTTCAACCCTGCGCACACCTGCAGCATCAGTCTTCCGACACTTCACTCAGATTCACAACTGAGACTCTCCCTTAGCCTGCGCCCTCCTAGAACGGCTCTTACAACTCAAATTCACTTCTGAGAACGAGAGTTAAACTATCTGAGCCTTTTGTCAACGTACTCCTTTCGGACGTTTTCAACTGCACTCCTTGCAGGAATCATCGCTCAGATAGAGAAAACAATTGAAACTCATTTCTTCTTCCCCTCAGATTTCAAACTCAACATGAAATCACATACACAGCAATAAAACAAATGCATAACAAGAAAACAAGCACTCATGAGCACATCATTTAACATCAACACACGGAGAACAGACACCAAACCATGGATTTGAATCAACCTCTTCTATTAATTCAATGTCTATACATGGATGTTCTTCTACATCTCTTTGCTATTATCCTATGCTCTTTCTGCTTCAACTAATCATGCATTCTATGTTACAATGTACAATGAGGGTGTCTATATCTGTTTTCCCTCCTCCTATCTAAAACTGTCAAATCTATGAATTCAATTCTACCTACTTACATTTACTACTATAAATTCCTCCATATACTTCAGACGAGAGCGAGGTGCTCAAGGTCTGATACATTTACAAGTGCGCTTCACTAAATTTCCTCATTAATGTTTGCGCAACAGTTCCAAGGTGTTTTTCAAAAATTTGTGTTGGACGCCTTCCAGTTGTCTTCTGCTTCCGTGCTGGCTCGCTTGACGTGAGGGATGCTCCTGCATCAATTTACAAAGACGTCTTTTTTCTGGGTCGGGTCGATGTGCTCTATGAAAATCCCATCTAGAATCGGTGGACCACCTTTTCTTACTTTGTCCATTTGTCACGGAAGTTTGGGCCTTTGCTAGGATCCTGATGCCTTCTCTCTAGAATTGGCAAGGAATTACCTTCGAATTATCCCTACAGAATTGGATGTGGGAACTAGGCCAAGAGGACTATCAAGCCTTCCCTTTTATTCTGGCTTGGGGGATATGGATCACCCGGAATGGCCAAATCTTTCAGGATGAGCCCTTCTCAACAGCAAGGGTAGCAGTAAACTAGATAGGGATCTTTCAATCTTTCTTAGGATTGGGTAGGGATACTGTGTTTCCTCTCAGAGATATCGAGGAGGTGGAACATGATAGTAATACTCTGTGGGGATACTTTGATGGGGATTCCTCATCCGATCAAACAATTTGTGGTGGGGGAGGTTGTCTTCACTTCTCACATGCATATTACTACCCTCAAAGCAGGTTTGGGCCCTGGCACAAACAACTACTCTAAATTAATGGCTTTAAAACTCCTCCTCTTATTTGCTATCGAACAGGGTTGTAGAACTCTTCAATTTTTTGGTGACTCCTTAGTAATCATCAATTGGATCAATGGGAAACATAGATTTCAGGTCTCATGTTTTCTTCCACTGCTAGAGGATGTAATACGCACCAAAAATATATTTGACACTATCTCTTTTTCTCATAGATACAGGGAAAGGAACCAACTGGCAAACAAACTTTCCAAGGAGGCTACACAGTTAGACTATGGCCAATGGTATATAGCGGAATTCATACCTGCAGGAACTCAAGGATTCTATCACAGACCATTTAATGAATGACAAAATACATGTGGCTGGTAATATCCTCGGATGAGGAGGAACCTCTTTTATCTTTTTTGATTGAAATATTGATTATAATGTAATAGTAACATAATGACCATTGTGGGGTCAAGACTGTTAGAACTTTTTTAGTTGGTTATTATTTTGGAACTACATTTCAGTCATGGGAATGTGTCTCATAGAATCCTGTAAGTCGATTTTTTGTGGACTGACTCATTTTTGTCTGAAAATATGTATGTAGCTATGATAAATAGCAAATACATATCTATGTATGTAATTTTGTTCTATAATAAAATTATGAATTTTTCCGTGGAAAAAAAAAAAAAAAACTAGGACTATACATTTCTATGTACATGGATGATGTGGACTCTGAAGCATTGGAGAGAATTTGGGAACTGAATAAGTGTGGATTTATATTTGACCTCAGTGCACCCTCTTCTTAGGGCATGCAAAGGTAAACTAATGGGTTTTGACTCTTTTTCCTCTCACAAGAGAAGATGTTTTGGATCAATGCCAAGTGATGAGGACCATACATTGGTATGTACACTGCTGGTGTGGACTTCCCGAGTAATATAGAGAATGTGGAGGTGCCCAATAAGTGTGTAGTTATGCTTGAGCACTGAGTCTCACTACTGAAAAGAAAAATATTGGCCCTCAAATAGCCATATCCAATTGTTTAACTAGTTTCTGTTTAGGGAGACTCTTGAGCTGTGTTCTCAAAATATGACAAGAAAATGGGTTTCCAAGAGAAATGAGGTCTTGGTTCTATTGGCTTATTTTTATATTTGTAAATGACATCAATTCCCATGTAGATCACCTGATCAAGGAGGCCACTGATATCTAAGAAGTTGAAGATGGAAATGGGACATTTTAACCAGCTTTTATTAATGATATATGCCAAAGAGAAAACAAAGCAACATGTTCAATGCATGAAAGCACGCCATATGCAAATTCATAGAGGAGAAAAATGAATTGTTTGAACATGTTTATTGGGGAAAAGTTTGAGATCTGAAACTTAACTTATAATACTAAAAGAAATTATAATGTTATCTTATTTCATATTTAAAAATCACTGACTAACAATGGCATACAAACACATACAAATATGAACATCGATACAAGCAAGCAAAATCTGCCTGTTTTTTATATGCATTTTTGGTAACAAGGCAACTTTCAATGATTTCAAGATCTGGTTTCCCATTCCAAGGATATCAACAAGGGTTGGATATTTGCATCCATCTTTATATTAAAGGTGTCGATATATTCTCTACCATTTGGACTTCTATACCTCCATAAGGGAGAGGATGCAGTGTCTATGACTTACAAGGTGCAAAAGATCTTAAGGGTAAATTCTTAAAGATATCTTCTATATTTGCAACTAACTTACGAATTGAGTACATTGACAATGATATGTCATAAAACATCAGTTCCTATACTACTAGGTTGTATGATCTATTCTCAGCGAACAAGGGAGTTCTTAAGAATGATGACATTGTAGCATGTTGATACTTTACATATTCTAGTATTTGTCTATGAAAAATTTGAAGCTTTTAAGCATAGCATGTCTCTCTGCTATTGAATTAGATTTCTTACATATTTTGGTTTGCCTCAAAATCTAAACCCGGTATACTGTATTTGCAATTTTTTGCTAAAATTTAGCCAATATTTATCAATAAAATTGATTTTTTACATGATATTAATCTTTCTTATTACTTCATTTGTATCCCCAGTTTAAGCTATCAATGCAATATCTAACCAATAAAATCCTGTTGATTTTTTTGTAGGAAAAGAATTTGTTATTGTGGAAGAAGCAGTCCATCAAGAAAAATATGGGATTGGTGATAAAGTTCTTTTACCTACATT
This sequence comes from Picea glauca, assembly GCA_000966675.3. NCBI lineage: Eukaryota > Viridiplantae > Streptophyta > Pinopsida > Pinales > Pinaceae > Picea > Picea glauca. The sequence goes on along the minus strand of JZKD02S1497952.1, from coordinate 161,011 downwards.
TATAGGGAAGGATCTTGGACAATTGTTTCCATGTATTCCATCCAGAGCATCAAGGACCATACAGTCCAAAAATGATGAACAACCTCTAGGCTACCAAACATTACTTGAGAATTGAGAGGAATGCTTGGATTGATACCATATTGAAAGACATGTTGCATAACATGAAGTCCAAAATTTTTGTCATGGATGTTGAGTCAAATTAGAAAAAGGGAGAAATATAGTAAGCAGGTTCAATAAGTGACTGTGCTATGTTGATCCATAAATTTAGTTCAACATTGAATAATCATCAGATGGTAATTATCTTTATTTCTTCATGCAATGGCATTATGTACAAGTTCTGAACTCAACTACAAATATCTTATGCTATTGTTGCTTGAAGTATTAGGAGCTTGGGCAGAATTATTCACCCAATCAAGAAAATTCTCCACATCAGAGTGGGATTGATCATTGTTTATTTTTGGGGATGAGGCTATACATTGGAGAGTGGTTGTATTAGAATATGAAATTATAAAATTGTATGTGTATGGAAACTTGTCTCTTACTGCAATAGAACATATAGTCCATGTTCTTTTAAATAAATATGAATTCAAGTATAGTAAATTAGATAAAAGGAGAGGCGAAGAACTTAATATATTGACTAAGGTGGTATCCCAGGGAATCACATGTAACTGGAACTTTATTTTTCACCAAGAAATAGGTTACCTTGCCTTTTAACAATGTTTCATCAGCCTCCTTCTATGTCGAGGATGGTGGCTCAGAGATTTTTTTTTTTTATCTCGTACACTACATTCCTACATCATGCACTACACTTCTAGAAGTGGACTTTTCTGGATTAGGCAATGGTTTATTCTTACAACCTCCCTTAAAATGTGTTTACCATGTAAATTGGAAACAATAATTCACTGTCTACTAAATTGTTTTTCAAAAGAATGTTGTAATTAAGCCAGTGATTAGTGATTCTTCTTGGATCTATTCTAAGATGTCGTTATTAAATCAAGTTCATTGCCTAAAGATAATAAAGGAGCCCTCTTCATGTGAGATTATGTTAACATATAAAGAGACTCTGGATATCTTACAATATGTTCTTCTATATGTAAGGATGGTTATGTTGTCAAGAATGTTCCACTATCAGCTACACTCCACACGTCTCTTTAATTTAATGTAATTTGCATTAAGAACATATGACCAAAGGAAGCTCGTTTGATGCATGTCTTTTTCTCTAGAACTGCATCTCCATTACATGATGCATATTTTCCCCTGTAAAAGGCCCAGTCTACTTCAAAGGGCTCTCTTTTTAGGCTACAATAGTTTAACCATCTAAAAAAAAATTTGGTACTTGGAATAGATCCCATGAAAAAAACTCACCTCTAAATGGTTTATGCATAAGAATTCACATGCACCATATGATGTTTGAGGATTCACCCAAACAAATTTTGGGAATTGGTCTATCAAGATGCCATATTAACAGATAGGTAGGATGATTTGATGTATTGGGAACCTAAGAAAAAGGAAATCCATTCTTTGCGGTACAACTCCTCAGAACATATTTGTCAAAAGACTTTCAAAGAGAGATAGAATAAGTTGCAGGAGACACCTAGTTTGGCCATGTCCCAGTACCTGAAACATCTAAAAAAACCAAAACAAATACAAAACACCTTGTAAACACCATCGTATGGTATGGATGATAGTGTTTCCAAGGCGTTTCAGTCATTTTCAGTGATGTTTTGGCCACTTTTTTTGAAGTTTTGGGCCCACCTAAGAGCCCAAGAGAGGCGTTGGACACAGGAAAATATTGCCTTGTCCATGCCAATGACCCTTTAAGACAAAAATATAAAGGAGATTATGCTTTGAGGAATTTGTCACCTTGGTAATTAATGGTAATATTAAATTCTTAAACTAAAATATGAATTTCACAAGTTGACATTTTCCTTTATCTAACATTACCATAATATTAAATTCTTAAAATAAACGTTGACATTATCCTTTCTCTAACATTACCATTAATTGTTTTAGGATGTTTGAGAGTGGTTCCAACCTCATCAAACTTCATATGGATAAAGTAGAATTTCATATCCCATTCAAAGTTCAACAGACTTAACAATTTTCAGGATTTCAGGGTGGGCAGGATTGTAGTATTTCCACTGGATTCTATCATGTATGATGGTATGAGATTTGAATTAGTCAAGACCACCTAGATATGGGATTTTGCATCATGTAATCATCTATGAGAGTTGATATAGACATGGGTCTCCTTCTAAAATGTCATTTATGTGTAGCATTCTTATTTTCTTGCTTATTTTCTTGCAAGATAATGTGTTATTTAAAATATATATATATATATGTCTACATTTTTTTATATTTTATATACCGTGTTTCCCCCACCTACCCATTTTGGGGAGTTCACATTTATAGGCTTTCCCGTTTCATAATATTGTACATGTTTACATGTTTCCATGCAACTTAGGAGAAGTAAATATTAGGGGAATAAATATATTTTGCGAGATCACCAAAATAGGCCTCTTCGTTTGGAGCATTGGTTGGCCTTGACTAGAGTGCCTTTGTATGTATCTTTCTTGTGTGGAAAAAATAGCACTGATTTTATTTAAAACTCACATATAAAGTTATTTTGCAGTGTCCATTCTAATTCTATCAAATTGTGAAGTTACTGCCACTAGTATCTTGAATGGTGGTCAAGCGAGGGTGGTGATATCCCTCTTTCCAAGGGTCAATTCCCCCAAAGATTGTGGTATGTTTAGTCCTATGAAAGAGTGGGGACCATCTTGGTAGTGTAAGCAGGCCAAGCATATTGATGCACAAAGTTTCTACCCTTGGTGCCAATGGTTTTTCACCTTATTGTTTATTAGCTGGCACTAAATCAAATAGGGAGAACCCAATATTTTTGAAAATTAGTAATTGAAATTTGAGACATTTTAAAATTTACTCGTTAAAAATTATCCGAAAATTATTTAGATACAACAATTTATTTCTTGAAACCTAGTACTTGATTCATTTGGCCAAAGTTGTAGCATACAAAAGTTTACTCATGAAAACTTCTACTCTATAAAAAGACTCGCTGAGTATGACAATTACTTAGCAAGTCTGTGTTGCAATTTAGGTCAAACTCACCCCATTTTGGTCAAACTAGTGAGATATTTCTGAATTTGTTGTGTTTTTCAATGTTATCACTAAACTTGTGAAGTTACTGTTGAGTTTATCTTCTAAGATTTGTCACAAGGGGCTTGACTGATTGGTTAAGTGGGGTTGGTGATATACCCCCTCCACTAGGATTGAATTCCCCAAAAGTGTGACGTGTTTAGCTTCTCCAAAAGGGATGAGACATGGCCACCTATTAGCTTGGTGTATGCAATGGGAAAAGTTTCTAGTCCCTAGTGTTATCTACATTCCACTCCGGTGTTGATTGGGCAACGTTAATAGTGAAAGGAATTTCCCAAAATCTTTTGAGTTTATGTTCCGTGATTTTTTAATACGGAATTTTACGCTCCCAAATTTTCAATGAGGGAATAATTGATTGGTCAAGTAAGGGTGGTGATATACCCCCCACCAGGATTCAATTCCGAAAACGCGTAACATATTTATCTAGTCCAAGGGGGATGGTAGGGGATGGATGCACAAAGGCCCGATATACCCCCCACCAGGTTTCAATTCCCCAAACATGTGACATATTTATCTAGTTCAAGGGGGGTTGCACACAGACCCGATCGACATATGTGATGAAAAAAGTTCCTAGCCCCTAGTATTATCGACATTGCAACTTGATGTTGATTGGGAAGTGCTAATGGTGAAAGGAAGCATTCAAAATTTTCCTTTAAGTTCCTAAATTTTGTTGAGTTACGTTCCGTGATTTTTCAAATAAGTTGAATTAAGGCCAAAATTTGCACCAAGTTGACTCCCCATTTTAGACTCACCGAGTTTTTTCCCAGTCCAAATCATGTGACTTTGCTTCAATCCATCTCCAACAAGGCTTTTTAAATTGACAACTCCATGAAAATTGCAAAATAGAATAATGCATTAACAAGCACAAATAAACTCCAAGAAAGATGACCATAAATCAAACTAACATAAGTTTCTCGCCCATACCATTAATCTATCATTCAGACCTATTATGTCTGTCAATTTTTTGTGTAATAATAATGGTCTCTCCTAAAACATTTCCGCCCAAGGATATCTTTATCCATCTTGACTCTTCTCCTCATTTGACATAGTCGCCAATATTCGATGCTCTACCCAGTAACTACAACAAAAACAAGAATTTGTATTCATACATACACCATATTCATTCTCTAGGGTTCACTTGAATTCTTAATAGTAAACCCTAACACATGATATATACAAAATGGAGGAATATCAACATGGGGTTCTCTGGCCAGGCCTATTGTAATCGCACATACTAGAGATCTTTTCCCTGTTCTGTTTGGACCAATTACAAGGTTGAGTCGTGACCCTCGCTTGGATTTTATGTGGTTGTAGGTCATGAAGTTGTGCATGTCAATTTCGACTATGTTTGCCGATAAATAATCATCTTCGCCCTTGGACATATAAAAGAACAGATTGAAAAAATTAACAAATGAAAAAATAATTGCACTCTATTTTCTTCACATTATTCATATTTTGTCTTTAAAAGGAATTGAAACCCTAAATGCAGACCCTGAAAGTTGTAGAGTGAATATTTTTAGAGAAGAAAAAATGGGGATTGTGGAAAATATTGAATGCATACCTCTTGAAAGATTTTTTGCCCATTTGGAAGGTGGTTGATTGTTCATACCCACTGTTACATACCACATTGTTCGAGTAGCTTATGTTTTAGTGCTATGTTTGTAGGGCGGTGTGAACTTTGATTTTTTGTGCCTCTGCAATATGTGCAATATCTTCTAATACTAAAACAATTAATATTTTCGCTATAAACAAAATAATAAATATGTTCCATTATTAAAACAATTAGAAGTTTAGGCTTGGGCTAAGCATGTTCAATGACTTTGCTAAGTCAATATCATCTTTTGTATTTGGTTTTTGATGATGTAGATGTCAATTAAATTGTTACTTTGTGAAATTGTATAGAAAGTAGGAATGCCATACAAAAATATGGTTTTTCTTTTATAAATAAAATTGTGATTTTTTTTATAAGCTTAGTGTGAATAATAAGTTTTTTCCTATTTTTTGAGAAACTTATTTTTATCATTTCACCTTTTAGTTGGTTTAGGTTTTTATTTTTATGCAGTGTGCGCCTGTGACTAAGAATAGTTATGGGTTGTATGCATGTGGCATGTATATGAATAAGAATGTTTGGGGAAAATTATATGTAATATCTTGAAATTATTTTTACAATCAGTATGTGACTAAAAATATTTTTGCATTGTATGTGCACAAGAAAGTTTGCAATTCCCAGGGGGTGTACAATGACAATGATAATCAAAAGGAAAGGTCTCATTACCCCTTTAAATTTAATCTTTCCTAGCTACAAAAGCCTTCTTTCAATTTGCTTATTCAAATATTGTTATAGGAATGAACATGCTCTATGTCTCAGAATTGTGTCTGCTATTAAAAGAGATTCCAAGTGACTGTGCATATTCTTCATATGATTTGCTTCTTAATCCTATATATTTTGATCAGAAGATGATTAGATTTTTCGATGGTGCTGCTGCAAGAGGTGAATGTGGTGTTGGTATAGTATTAAGAATGAATGGGTCTCATTACTACAAACTATTTCTAGCTATTGGTCTTGGAAATAGCATTAAAGATGAACTTATTGGCCTTTGGGGAAGTTTATCCTTTGCCTCTTATCTTCACATATCTGATATTATGGTGGTTGGGGATTCAAATATTATTCTTGATTGTTTTGAGGGCATATCTCGGCTTCAGGGTCTCTCTCTCCTTACCTGGAAGCAAGCAATTTTGGAGCTAAAACATCAATTCTCTTGGATCCAAATTTTTCATGTCCATCGTCAATTCAATACCTTGGAAGATTATCTATCAAAGGATGTGTGGTGCAGAGCCCCCCAGTGTTTAACAACAATCGACTAGATCAATATTTTCCATGCATATTCCACTGAACCCACCTAAGATTTGTGTTGTTGTTGCTTCTTTGCATAGAAACCATGAAACATAAACAATAGAGAAAGGAGTTCACATGACCCTAAACCCACCTGAAATGTGTGTTGTTGTTGCTTCTCTGCATAGAAACCACAAAACATAACTTGTTGCTTCTTTGCATAGAAACCACGAAACAGAACCAATAGAGAAAGGAGCGCACATGACCCTATGGAAACCTTGAGAGTATCCTAGTTGGAGTGGGAGGGAAAATTAAAATAAAATATAAGAAGCCTGCCTTTTTCCCATGAACAATGGAGAGATTTGGAATTCTAGCCAAACTAACCAACTATGTCGTTTGATTTAATTCGTAGTTATTTATATTTTTTTTTCATGATCTTTTCATATGAACCCTTTAAGGCTTTTTCAAGTTAACACCGTGGAAGACTCCTAATGATTAATACGATTAAAGTGGTCATTATCATCAATATGTTATCATATTGGGACTTGAACTTCAAACTTTTGCAAAGTGGTAGAATAAGAGGATTTGGCTTTTCATGGAAAGTACATTTTTTAATGATTTATTTTTATTTTTATTTTAGTTGGAGGTGTTTATAAAGGTAGTTGTGGCCTACTACATTATGGTTGATTGATTCTAGGATAATTGTGTTCATTTTCTTGAATTTATTATTCCTTTTTTATGTGAACTATGTAAGTGTCTTATGTGAATGAAAATAAGAATAATAATTACATGAATCATAGAATTAGATACATATATCTTGTCGATTTTTGGAATTGTTTATGTAGATATAAAATTACATTTCCTCCTATCACACATTGGTTGTGAGGATTGGTCCACGACATCATATAAGACTCAATATAACATGATCATTATGTTAGAAGGCACATGCAAAGAGGTAGTTCCCCCCTACTAACATAATAGTTGTTTGGTTGCAAGGTGATTATGATTGTTGGCTTAACCTTCCCCTACCTCCTTTGTGTGACATATGTACATGTGAATAATAACATGAATAACAACAATTGAATATGGCTATCTTGTGGAATATTGGAACAACTTCTACAATTATAAAATATCATTATCTTCCTTCTTTTGCATTGAGATGATGAGGGCTCAAACATATCTTGATGTTCATTAGGCTCTAAGATTCTCACCATGACTCGGGACTTCAAAAGATTAATTCACCATTGTGTTGAGAGACACATTCCATAGAAAGGGGGTGGGGTGATGATCAACATTGAGTTTGTGTATATATGTATAATATCATAAAGAAATTAAAAAAATATAGTTGATGTCAATACTTCGACCTCGAGTCAACATATATCTCTTTATTGATGTATATTTCTATTATATTATCACATTTAAATAATTTTTAATATTCTCCATTGGCATAGATCCATGTTAAACTTGGACCCATTAAGCATTGATACG
>JZKD02S1497952.1:115251-153506 GCA_000966675.3 Picea glauca | reverse complement strand
AATGTAAGAGGACTTCTTAGAAGGTTCTACTTCTAGAAGATTCCTCCTCTAGAATGTTCTTAGGTGATGATAGCACTATATAAAGGGGCTCAAGCAATGTAATGAGACATGAAGATAAGTATTGCATTTGGAGCGGTAGCTCAATAGGAGGATGTCTCCTCGAAGAGGCAAGTGAACAGGAGAGGATCTCTTCCATAATAGGATCCATTGTATGGTGTTGCCCTACCTCAAGGGTTTGGTAATAATAAAGTGTGGTTTCTTCTATCTTTTCTCTATGGATCTATTTTGTATTCAGTAATTGTGGTGATTATATTTCTAGATCTATTCAGGTTCTTAGCACATCTTGCATGGTATGGGTTATTCAAGCTACTTCAAAACCCTTTTATGTGTGCTAATGAGGTGTTATTAAGAAGGATCACTAGATTTTGGTATCTTGATGGGGAGTGTTTTGAGATTTAGGAAAAATGTCTAGAGTTGGCACTACTATACATCTATTTCATGATTGGTTTTCCCTTCTGTGAATAGGTGGGATATAGTTGGCACCAACTAGGAGGGGGTAGGACCTTGGAGGAATTGATCAAGGCTCACTTTGAGTGAGGGATGAAGAAGGTTGATGGTGCCATCCCTATTGGTGTGATCTAGTCTAAGGAGATGTGAGATATGGTGACCATGGTAGTGAAAATATTTGGATCTTATGGCCCACATGTTTTCTTGGGTGGCCATATGCTGATGGGGGAGAGAGTTCTATAGGGCACACATTTTGGATGGCTCCAAATGTTACTAATTATTCTGAGGAATTTGATGATTTGTTGATGACAAAGTGGGCTTAAATTTGGCTTAGGGATACTTTTTTATTCTTTGAGAGAATCTCAATGCTTATATCACACCATATTCCACATTACCTTTCTCATGGGAGGGCTATTATATATATCCTTTCTTGATACCTTGACCTTCTCCTTAATTGACCATTTAGTTTGATTGGGAAGGACCTAGGAGCCTAGGATGTAGTGATTGGGAGAGTTGATGAGCCTAGGATGTATAATTATATAGTTGTACAACTAACATTAATTACATTGTTGTATAATGTTGTATTATATAATATAAATTATATATTATATATAATATATATCCAAAATTAAAAAAAAAAAATCCATTTTTAACTCTCGCGCTCACAGCCTCTCCTCATGATGAACACATAATTTTGATCATATTGATGTGATATAACCTCACTGCAATATTCATTTACTGATTGAAACTATGCGTTGATACCCTGTCTCACCTCACCATATTTTATCTAGAGTAGAGTTGAAGTTGCACCATTGGATCCCTATCTCACCTCACCACATTCTTTCTAGAGAAGAGTCGAAGCTATGACATTGGAGCCCTATCTCACCTCACCAAATTCTATCCAGAGCAGAGCCAAAGCTGCTACATTGGAGACAAAGGAGAGCTAGAGATACTACATTGGAGACATAGGAGCCCTAGTTCGAGTGATAGAGGTGCCCTAGCTCGAGAAATGCTGCCAAAATCATCGATAAGTGGGTAAAATATATTGGTGGTAGAGAAAATTCTTCCTGTAGAATCCCATTGGTTGAAAGCCCTAAATTTTCAATAGCTAACACTTTGTACATGAATGCTTGGTTTTTTCAACACCTATGTTACATTTATTTAGGAAACAAATGCTATAGGAAGGAAAATCCCAACCAAGTGAACTAGCGAAAAAGCCCGAGGAAATGTACCCATTAGATCACTGTGAACTAGCTCCAAAACTTTGGTAGATATCGATTTTTTTCCCTTGTTAATGGTCATTTTTTATATCTTCATTTCTCTGATTTTTTTTTGTAACATTGTTTGAGGATTTTGAGGACTCTTTAGTGCCCCAATTTGTAGCAAGGGAATGTCCTTTGGATTTATTTAAATCACACATGTGTGTAAACTTATCTTGCTCCCTAGTCAACACAACATCAAAATCATGAAGGGATACCATCTTCCAAGTAGTTCCAAAATAACTTTTGGTGGCATGGAATGTGGAAATGAAAATATAGTAATTGGGTCCAAGTCAATCCTGCACAACTTCAATTGTAGCCTCGGGATTTTAATTTGGTGAGAAATTCTTGGATGGTGTCAAAACCTCCTAGGATCAATATGATGATCCCCTAATCTAGGTGGTGTCCTCTTAACACATCATTCTTCCCAAACAATCCTTCCAAAGTAGTCCAGATTTGATTGGGTGAACTACCAAATTTAATGTGGAAAAGAAGATCAAGAGAGATGGAGAGACATAATAAACCATACGCTTCATCACATCTGTTAAATCACTTCATATTTTCATCATCTAGTATAGGTTCAAATTTAATCCCCATCATGATTCTAAATATGCCTCCACTCCTAAAAAAAATAACATAGTTTATTTCCACTCATGGTTATTAAATGGTGTAAGAAGGGGAAATTTACTTCAATCCATTACTATATGATTCATGCTACCACATAATATATTTTTGTAGTTGAGAGAAGGAATATTCGAAACAATAACCCTACTATGGAACTATGATTTCTATAGAAAAAATCTAGTTTCTTTAAGGCCATTAAATAAACTATCGGATAGAGCCTTTTGTAGCTTAATACAAGAGTGCTTACAACACCATGAAGTGACTATAAAATAGAGAATCTAGTAGTGTAATAGAAGAATTCCTTTAAAGCTGTGAAATATACTTAAAAATAGAGACTTCAATAGCATAAATAAAGAGTGATTTCACCACCGCAAAGAAATTGTTTACTAATGACTTGTTTAGCATAATAGAATTGGGTTCCCACACTAAGAAATTGTCTCCTAATCATGCATGCAACTTTTTACCGCACCATGAGGAATTTCCCTAGGTAAGTAGGTGATATTTTTAGCAATATCCACATAATGTGCACCGACAAATTGAGCCACAACAAAGCCCCCACAGAACTAGATGTGTTGTAAAACTAGACTATTGCAAAAGAGTATTTATATGCTCATTAATTGACTTATCTACAAAACAATATTGGTCTAAGTAGTACAAATGCAAGTGTTTTCTAGAGAGGTTCTATAAACAAAGGCATGCCAAGAATCTCTCACTAAATCAAGGAAGAAAAAAACTCTAAGATTAATTTCCTATGTGTACGAAAGCACTAAATAAAATAATGCATGAAAAGTAAAAATGGCATTAAAGAAAGTGTGTTGAAGTAAGCAAGTGCATTTGCATATGCACCAAAACTTATAGATAGTTGCAGTTCACATATTTTGATAGATACATGTGGGGGTTTGAAGCCCTATTCTTGTTTATTAGGGCTTCTCATGTCTCTTCCACCCCCTTCCTTCAACATGGGTGCATCATTTTGTATGTACTTAGTTCAGACACAATTGGGATGTACTTCAAATTTTAACACCCATATATATGTATATGAGACTGATAATGTCATTTTAATATATTTCGGCCATGGTTTATTGCACGATATTGTATTTGAGACTTCTTCATTGTCTCACTATTTATATCATGAGTTATCTCAACAAGTATGGGTATGCCTACCTTGTCCCATTGATATCATGTAGCTCACCACCTTGTGACCCTTTTGTTGACAAGTAATTTTTTGTGGCATGTTCGATGGTTGCACCTCTATTTTTTTCCAATGGAATTTTTATCTGTGACATGGATATGGATATTTAGTTTTCACCTCTATTTTTTTCCTAACAATACTGCACACATAGTAATCTATAAAGAAATTATTTCTTTGCTTAAAACCTCTTTCTCCTTCCCATAGCTAGTTTTCATTGAAGTTGAAATTCTTGCATTTCATTTTCCTCTTGCATGGTTTAAAGAGTCGAGTCAAAATGCCATCAGTTTCATGACCACTCCTTTGAGTAAAAAAAACCTAAAATTAAGAACTAATTAAAATTTATCTAGCAAATTTTCTAGGGCTCTTCAAACCCATCTTAGCTTAGGTGTGAGAATAACTTTCCAAAGCTTCTAAACAAGCATAAATCCTTGAGTTAGGGAGTGAAATCTAGTTTCTATATCACTGACTTTGGGAAGCCATTCTAACACAAGGGTCAATCACGAGGTCGCATTGGGGCCCTCAGAGTAATCAAACCTACTTTGTTAGACTTCGTGTCGATTGTTAACTGTCCCCCCTCTGCTTTGGTATAGTAGGTGGTACCATAGAGGACATAATATTTTAGAATTCCTACACAAGGTGATAACACAGGGAAGGTGGTTTTGTACCTGGGATCGACGTTGGCTAGACTCACTCAGACTCCCTGGAGGGTTTCCCACTGCTCGGTGAGGTAACTTGCACCGACGCGTTAGTTCATTAAGAAAGTTCTCAATGTAATTTTTCCACCCACCAAAACTTGCCCCCTTCGCACATTGATTCTGCGATGTTGGATTCCATCACGCACTAGCGCTTCTTTGTGAGAAGGTTTGTTTGCATGCTTGACTCCTAGATTAATTAGCGTGTGTTATTTTTTCTCCTTAGTTGGCCTTAGGATTGAGTTTGTGTCTAATGGCATCGGTTTTCGGTTAGTTCCTCATTTGATCAATACAAAATATGGATACCATTAAAATAAAAGGTAATAAAGAGGTAACAATTAGCTCATACCTAACTTATGTCTTATAATTCTCCAACATTGTTCTTTACACTTAGTGCAACAAACACCAAATGGAATGGTTTACACAAGGTCAATGGAGAATATTATTGGAAAATTCAAAATATTATCATAAACCCACATCTCACATATTTGTACATGCACAATAGATTCACAATCTTTCATGAAGAGGTACGGGAGAAATTCCTCCATGCAAAATTTTCCACATCAAAATTGTCCATGTCCTTAATGGAAATATATAAAATTCCCTTGAAGATATTTTAGTCCTTGTCCTACTTAAAAAGGATGATCCCATTCTGGAAGTGGTCAAAGACTACTTTTATCCCACCTCTATCTGGTAAATTCTACTTCTTATACTAACCTTCCCCTACAATAGGGAGTGTTGTGTCCATTTTCTTGAAAATAAGTGAAGTTTCTCTTATTTCTCCCAACATTCTCCCAACCTCTTGGACAAGAATACATGCAACCTCAAAACTAACATTTAGGGAAACTAGAATCCAATCATGAATATGTTCAACATTCCACCCTCTTGCATCCCTGGTATATGGCCATGCACTCATCCAATTATGGTAGGTGAAGGTGGGAATATACAACCATTCGTTTTTCCTCCAAGGTGTTGATCTAGAGTTCTCACAAGGCCTTGATATATTGTGAGGTCATCACATTCAACTCACTAAACCTCCCTCTTAGCTTGAAACTCACCTCTCTTCCAAGAAAGAGGGAAGCCCCTCCACTTAGATCAATAGTTGTTTCCATTGATATGACACTCTCTGGTCCTCTTCAACATATCCCCCTTTTGATGGAACATATATCTTTCCTTCTTTCTTTCAAGTGGTTTCTCCACTCACTATCTTTGTCTCTAGGATTAGTAGGTGCACGGATTCTGACAATGATTAGTAGGTGCATGGATTCTGACATCATCCCCCACTTATGTTAAATGTTTCCCCAACAACATACTCATAAATTCTACATATCTCTATCAACTAACTACTATACTACACAGACTCTCCGTAGTGGTTTCTTCGTCAATCCAAGTCTCAATTTTCGTTTTATGCCCAGTTGCAAGTCGCATCCCAAACCAAACTCTCCCTAGTGGTTGCTCCATTGCATCCCAAACCATTTCATTTTATTCCCATTTCCTTGATATTCTTCAATATGTTTTAGGCATGGACTATGTGACCACATTCTCCATCTGTTCCTGAGGCACGGTTTCATAAATTGGGTCCTTTAATCCAAATGTTGCACTGCTTCAAACTGAGCAACACACTAGTTCTCGAAACTGTTGAGTACTACAAATTCTGAGGCATGGAACTTGGGAGTTAGGGGTTCTCTAGATGAAATCCTATACCAGTAATCCATTGGAGTCGACAGTTCCTTAATTTGAGTCTCGATATTTTCTATATGCCCAGTTGCAAGTCGCATCCCAAACCATTTCGAGGACTCTTGGCCAATTCCTCCTCATGGCATAAAAACCTAACTGAATAGCATTTTTGAGTTCCATGAGGTGTTGCATGATTGTTTAGGCATGGAATAGGTGACCACATTGTCCATCCGCTCCTAAGGCATGGTTTTGTAAATTGGACCCCTAAATCCAAATGTTGTATTGCTTCTTACTGAGCAAAGCACTAGTTATCAAAATCGATGAAAAAAACAACTTCCGAGGGGTTGAAACCAAGAGTGAGGGATGATGTAGCTAAAATAATATGCCAGGAATCCAACAGAGACGACGGTTCTTCAATCTGAGTTTCAATTTTCATTTTATACCCAGTTGCAAGTCGCATCCCAAACCATTTCGGGGACTCTTGGCAATTCATCCTCGAGCCATAAAAGCCTAACGGAGCAACATTTTTGAGTTCCATGAGATGATGCATGCTTGTTTAGGAATGTAATAGGTGACCACATTGTCCATCCTCTCTCAAGGAATGGTTTCGTAAATTGGACCCCTAAATCCATATGTTGCATTACTTCTTACTGAGCAAAGCACTAGTTATCGAAATCGATGAAAAAAACAACTTCCGAGGGGTTGGAACTGAGAGTGAGGGTTGCTCTAGATAAAATCCTATGCCATGAATCAAAAAGAGATGACGGTTCCTCAATCCGAGTCTCGGTTTTCATTTTATGCCTAGTTGCAAGTCGCATCCCAAACAATATCATGGACTCTTCGCCAATTCCTCCTTAGGGCATAAAAACCTAACGAAGCAACATTTGTTAGTTACGTGAGATACTGGAAGATTGTTTAGGAATGGAATATGTGACCACATTGTCCATCTTCTCCGGAGGCATGGTTTCATAAATTGGATCCTTTAATCCAAATGTTGCATTGCTTCAAACTGAGCAAAACACTAGTTCTCGAAACCGTTAAGTACTGCAAATTCTGAGGCATGGAACCCGAGAATGAGGGGTGCTCTAGATAAAATCCTATCCCAATAATCCATCAAAGTCGATGGTTCCTTAATCCAAATCTCGATATTCTCTATATGCCCAGTTGCAAGTCGCATCCCAAACCATTTCGAGGACTCTTGGTCAATTCCTCCTCATGGAATAAAAACCTAAATGAGTAGCATTTTTTAGTTCCATGAGATGTTGCATGCTTGTTTATGCATGGAATAGGTGACCAAATTTTTCATCCACTCCCAAGGCATGGTTTCATAAATTGGACCCCTAAATCCAAATGTTGCATTGCTTCTTACTAAGCAAAGCACTAGTTATCGAAATCGATGAAAAAAACAACTTCCGAGGGGTTGGAACCGGGAATGAGGGTTGATATAGATAAAATCCTATGTCATGAATCCAACAAAGATGATAGTTCCTGAATCCGAGTCTCAGTTTTATTTTTATGCCCAATTTCAATTCACATCCCAAACCATTTCGGGGATTCTTGGCAATTCCTCCTCGGGGCATAAAAGCCTAACGGAGCAACATTTTTGAGTTCCATGAGATGTTGCATGATTTTTTAGGCATGGATGGGTGACCACATTGTCCATCTGCTCACAAGGTATGGTTTCATAAATTGGACCCCTAAATCCAAATGTTGCATTGCTTCTTGCTGAGCAAAGCAGTAGTTATCGAAATCGATGAAAAAAAAACTTCTGAGCGGTTGTAATTGGGAGTGAGAGGTTCTCTATCTAAAATCCTATCCTAGTAATCCACTGAAGTCGATGGTTCCTCAATATGAGTCTCGGTTTTTGTTTTATGATTAGTTGCAAGTCGCATCCCAAACCATTTCAGGGACTCTTAGCCAATTCCTCCTCAGGGCATAAAAATCTAACAGAGCAAAAATTTTTAGTTCCATGAGATGCTTCAATATTGTTTAGGCATGGACTATGTGACCACATTGTCCATCTGCTCCCGAGGCATGGTTTCATAAATTGGATCCTTTAATCCAAATGTTGCATTTCTTCAAACTGAGCAAAACACTATTTATCGAAACCGTTGAGTACTACAAATTTTGAGGTATGGCACCCAGGAGTGAGGGGTGCTCTAGATGAAATCCTATCCTAGTAATCCATTGGATTCGATGGTTCCTTAATCCGAATCTCAATATTCTCTATATGCCCAGTTGCAAGTCGCATCCCAAACCATTTCGGGGACTCTTGGCCAATTCCTCCTCATGGCATAAAAACCTAATTGAGCAGCATTTTTGAGTTCCATGAGATGTTGCATGCTTGTTTAAGCATGGAATAGGTGACCACATTATCCATCCTCTCTCGATGCATGGTTTCATAAATTGGACCCCTAAATCGAAATGTTACATTGCTTCTTACTAAGCAAAGCACTAGTTATCGAAATCGATGAAAAAAAAAACTTTTGAGGGGTTGGAACTGGGAGTGAGGGGTGCTCTAGCTAAAATCCTATGCCAGGAATCCAACAGAGACAATGGTTCCTCAATCCGAGTCTCGTTTTTTGTTTTATGCCCAGTTGCAAGTCGCATCCCAAACCATTTCTTGGAATCTTGGAAATTCCTCCTCGAGGCATAAACGCCTAACAGAGAAACATTTTTGAGTTCCATGAGATAATGCATGTTTTTTTAGGAATGGACTAGGTGACCACATTTTCCATCCACTCCCAAGGCATGGTTTTGTAAATTGGACCTCTAAATCCAAATGTTGCATTATTTCTTACTGAGCAAAGCACTAGTTATCGAAATCGATGAAAAAAACAAATTTTGAGGGGTTGGAACCGGGAGTGAGGGGTGCTATAGATAAAATCCTATGCCAGGAATATAACATAGATGACGGTTCCTCAATCCAAGTCTCAGTTTTCATTTTATGCACAGTTGCAAGTCGCATCCCAAACCATTTCGGGGACTCTTGGCCAATTCCCCCTCAGGGCATAAAAGACTAACGGAGAAACATTTTTGAGTTCCGTGAGATGATGCAAGATTTTTTAGGCATGGACTAGGTGACCAAATTATCCATCCACTCCTGAGGCATGGTTTCGTAAATTGTCCCCTTAATCCAAATGTTGCATTGCTTCAAACTGAGCAAAACACTAGTTCTCGAAATTAATGATTAAAGAAACTTCTGATGCATGGCACCCAAGAGTGAGGGGGTGCTCTAGATGAAATACTATCCCAATAACCCATCGGATTTGATGGTTACTTAATTTGAGTCTCTATATTTGTTGTATGCCCAGTTGCAAGTCGCATCCCAAACCATTTCGGGGACTCTTGGCCAATCCCTCCTCAGGGCATAAAAACCTAACGGAGAATCATTTTTGAGTTCTGTGAGATGCTGCAAGATTGTTTAGGCATGGAATAGGTAACTATATTTTCCATCCTCTCCTAAGGCATGGTTTCATAAATTGGACCCCTTAATCCAAATGTTGGTTTGCTTCAAACTGAGCAAAACACTAGTTCTCAAAATCAATGAGTAAAGCAACTTCTGAGGCATGGCACCCGAGAGTGAGGGGTGCTCTAGCTATAATCCTATCCTAGGAATCCATCAAAGTCAACGGTTCCTCAATCCAAGTCTCGGATTTCATTTTATGCCCAGTTGCAAGTCGCATCCCAAACCATTTTGGGGACTCTTGGCCAATTCCTCCTCGGGGCATAAAAGCCTAACGGAGTAGCATTTTTTAGTTCCATGAGATGTTGCATTCTTGTTTAGGCATAGAATAGGTGAACACATTGTCCATCCAGTCTTGAGACATGGTTTCGTAAATTGGACCCCTAAATCCAAATTTTGCATTGCTTCTTACTGAGCAAAGCACTAGTTATCGAAATCGATGAAAAAAACAACTTCAGAGGGGTTGGAACTAGGAGTGAGGGGTGATATAGATAAAATCCTATGCCAGGAATCCAACAAAGATGAAGGTTCATCAATCCAATTCTTGGTTTTCGTTTTATGCCCAGTTGCAAGTTTCATCCCAAACCATTTCAGGGACTCTTGGCCAATTCCCCCTTAGGGCATAAAAGACTAACAAAGCAACATTTTTTAGTTTCGTAAGATGTTGCAAGATTGTTTAGGAATGGACTAGGTGACCAAATTATCCATCCACTCCCAAGGCATGGTTTCGTAAATTGGACCCCTTAATTCAAATGTTGCATTGCTTCAAACTGAGCAAAACACTAGTTCTCGAAATCAATGAGTAAAGCAACTTCTGAGGCATGGCACCTGGGAGTGAGGGGTGGTCTAGCTGAAATCCTATCCCAGTAATCCATCAAAGTCTATGGTTCCTCAATCTGAGTCTCAGTTTTCATTTTATGCCCAGTTTCAAGTCGCATCCCAAACCATTTCAAGGACTTGTTGGCAGCCATAT
The DNA here is from genome assembly GCA_000966675.3 of Picea glauca. NCBI lineage: Eukaryota > Viridiplantae > Streptophyta > Pinopsida > Pinales > Pinaceae > Picea > Picea glauca. The sequence goes on along the minus strand of JZKD02S1497952.1, from coordinate 143,116 downwards.
TAATCTCTATTTTTACAAGTTGCCTACACAAGGTTTTTAAATTCTCATTACTCGTCGCAACCTTTCTCATTAAACGACACCATTATTCTTTGCTCTCTACATACCTGCTTTTCAATTTCATTTTCATGACTGCAAGCATGAAAACTCACAGCTGGAATTCATGTTTGATTTCATCAAAGGGTTAATGTTCATATGGTTTATCATCTATTTGTCCTATTTTGTTATGAACATGGTTGTTTTCATGGTTATAACCCCTTGGTCTCGAACACACCTTGGTTACATATGTATTAAACCACCACCCGTTTAGCATTCGACTAATGTTAATGGGGTTTTAATTTATAAAATCTTTGATTCAATTGTTTATTTGACATATTGATTTTGTGAGTAAATCATGGATATGCATACGATTATTTTCAACTTTTGTGATTTTGTGTGTACCATTAGGCTGAGGTGTCAATCCAAGTACAGCGTGATATTATGTTTTTTCATGGCCTCATGAATTTCCTTGCACGCATAGAAATTAACACTACCGCCTACCATTTCGAGCTGTCTTTGTATTGTGTTGGGGAAGCTCGGGGCAATGTCTTTGTTCCTGTTCTGTCAAACCCTATCATCGAATCCCTTGTCGATTCATTGCTGTTAGCCATGGCCCTTGTAGTGAGAATTGAGCCTAACGGTGTCCAGACATTGTTATCGTTTGATAATGCTCAAGAAGAATTAGAAAGGAATGGTTGGCGTGTCTTTGTTGAAAAGTTCAAGGGTTTTAACTTAACAGTCGCTGAGGAATTTGCATTAACGTTCGATGGTTGCAGAGCTAAAATAGGAGACGTCCAGCTTGAGTTAAACAAAGATTTTATTAGCCAAGCCACTGGTCTGCCAGCGGTGGGAAAAAAGTGGTTTAAAAACTCAAAGGTTGAAGAGGTTCCCTGGTCATTCTTGTTCACCTCAAGGAAGATTACCAGCTGCGACCGAGGTATGCTCGTATCAGCTCTAAAACCTAGATGGCACGATATGTTAGCTATCGTCAAACAGTTCTTTACCTGTGAGGGTAGATATGGTTTGGTTTTCTTATATCACTTGCGGTTTCTCATGAGTTTTATCGATTTTCCCCTAAACATGCCCTATTTTCTCCTTCGAAGTCTATACAAAATGGCAAAGCATTTTAAAAGGCAGAAATCTGATTCTAGCCTGTTCCACCATTGTTTGATCAAGATTATTATTGTTCATCAGTTGAAATTAAACGGTGATTGTTGGGATGCCTTCCTGTTAAGAAATGGTTTTGCTAGCAGTGAAATAGGACAAGTTGACAAGTATTTTGTCACAAAAGCCCTCGTCGAGCCTGCCATCTCTCTGCCTTCGTTCTTGCCCTGTGATCCTATTTCTTATGTGGAACCCTTGACCTATCCGGACACTACCCAACCCGACACTCTACCAGATTCGTATCCCAAAGGTGGTGTTAAGTCTGTTAAAAAATCCACAAAGAAAAAGTGTAAAGGTAATATTGATATCAATTATAAGGGTAAAAGGGCCGCACGTTGGGTTTCACGATGTGCCTGAAATAAACCTAGGCCCTGTGCAGACCAAAATGCAATTGTGTTAAGCGAGGATTCCGATTCAAAAATTGAAAGGTTTCTAACTGAAGAATATCCATATTCGTATGGACTTTGCTCTGGTAAACCCTATGATTATGTTACAAACCTTCCACCGTGTCTTAAAGAAAACCCCAATTTCCCTGTAATCAAGCTCAATAGTGAACCTACAGGTCAGATGGAAAATTCCCCACCTGTTAATACCATCACTGCTAATACACAGTCTATTCAGCCACAATGTAATGAATGTCAGTCATGGCTTGATAGGTATTACAGAGACGTTCCTTTACTTCAGTCTTGGATCAAATCCTTGGAAGACCAGGTGAATTTGCTAATGAAAGAGAATGGCAGACTACAATCCGTAGCCCAAACCAAAGATAAACGACAAAAAACCACAGGGTTTGTTGTTTTTAAGAACGTGGAAGCAACGACTACCATTGTGAATTCAAAGATTGTTTGATAAAGTCAAATTCCTTAATCTGAGGTATGGTGTTTAAAAATAAGTTTAGGATGATTTTGTTTTTTTTTTATTAGAATACATGATTTGTTTGCACATATTACATCTAGTCTGTTTTGATTGATTCAATAAAATACGATTCTAGTTATAATTATAACTAGCTACGGAATCGTGAGATTATGTAGCTAGTTACTAAAATTCAAATTTCTTGTTTTTACAACAAAAAATGCAATCTGAAATCTTTTATTATTATGTGTTTTCAGGTACCTACGATTTCTAAAGAAGATTTGAACCACTGATATCATCTCTCAGCATGCTATTTCTTTATGTTATTTTAGAATAGGCTGTTAGTTTTGATAACAAGTAGAATCTGGGAGGTTGCATCCCGCACTTTTTTTGGGACAAATCAGATGATTTCCACATGAAACTTTTTGATCCTGTGACCTTTATAAATGTATTGTTTTGTAAACTAGGAACCATCGCTGCATGGGAGCATAAAATATGGATTTATGATTGACAGACTTGAATGGAAGTGGATATTGGTACAACTTTAGCTTCAATATATCGTATTTTTATTCAAGTTTTGGTCATTTTGATTTGTAATTAAATTGTGACTACTTTAGATATCATGGTTTATTATAGATTGATGTGATGAAATTTATATGATGTCCATGTTTTATGTCCCTCATATTATATACAGAAATTACTCTGTTCAAATTTGATGATTAGAAGATTAATCTTCTTTATTCCATGAGCAGTTATATACAAATTTTTACAGCCAGATTTATCTTAATGTGACCATTTGTAAAATCATAAAATTGCTGTCACTACTTCTCTTATATGTTCTGCCATTAGCATTCAATCATTACTGCTTCGAATTTACAAGAAGCATTTGGAAAATCTGTTGCGGTTTACTCCATCAAACAACGAAATTGGATACTGTACAGAGGACGAATAGGAGATGTGATTACATGTCAGTTTGCTAGTTTTATTTTATTAGTTTAATCAATATAGAAAGTTCTTATAATATAAACACATTCTACTATTCCTCTCTGTTTTCAATTAGACATATAGCTATTTCGTTTCTTGTTTATAAAAGTTATAAAAAATCAAAAACACTGAATGATAGTTTTGTTGTCATAAATCAATCCATATTTGAGTTTCGCAGATTTAGATTAAAATTTGCATTTTGTAAATATTATACATATATTAGAGATATGATCCTATAGATATATCTTAGATATATTTTATAAATATTAGTTAGTGAACTGTAGGTATATTGTAGATTTGTATATAGATTTCAGCGAGTGTTTTTTTTTATTAAGTTATCTTCTTTAGTTTTGTTTTTCATTTTTTTAGGACTTAGATCAGCCAACGGAGCCGCTAAACCCATCAGAGTGGATCAATCCAAATGGCTTGGGTTAAGTAGACAACCCTGTATTGGATTCACTCCTGCAATTGGCGAGCGGTCAATTTCTCCCGTCAATAAATAGCACTAGAAGAAGGGCCTGAAAATTATTAATGGCATGAGGTGGTCGTAAGACTCCTCCACCACCTACCCTCTCACCTATAGTGACTAGAAGTCATTCAAATGACAACATTGTCCCTCAAACAACAACCACATCAAACGACGATCTACGGATCACAATTGAACCAGTAACCCAAATCGTATGGGTGGTGACATACAAGATATTGTTCGTCAATCTCTCATAAGAACACACAGTGCCTTTTCCCATTTAAGACAACCAAAATGTCCTTTGGACCAACCATTAGACTTCTCTGATATCAAAGAAAAACTTGGAGGCACTGACCTTACCTTAAACCCTATAGATCTAATCCTCACTCCTGCAGCAGGAGGATCTGGTATACCACCATCACCACCTCCTTCATCTCCTTCTTCTTCTGGAGAAGAGTCCTCTGATGAAGGAAATTCCTCATCCCATCCTTCGACACCACCCACACCTATGTCCAACCAGAACAATCCCGCCAGACCCTGGCTTGACCAAGATGCAGTGGCCATACTTGGGCCTCAGCATCCCTTACCCAAACACCCATAAAAGTGGCTCCCTAAATTTGACCCAAACTCTAAACAGATCGTCGAAGATAACATCAAAAAGTTTATGTTATCCATTAGAATTTGTTGTGTCGAGCACGAATATGTAGTCTGTAGATTGTTTCCCTACACCTTTGAGGGCAATGCCTCTACCTGGTACTTTTCCCAATAGCCCCACACCATCGTGTCATGGGAGAAGTTTGAATCTTGTTTTCTTGAGAATCTTGGAGATGACAAGTCTCTAGAAGTTCTAGTCATGGACCTTTCTAGTTTAAGAATGAACCCCAAAGAGAAGATCAAAGACTTTAATCAAAGGTTCTTAACACTAAAGAACCGAATCCCTACGGATTCGATGCCTGCCGAGAATCTTATCATAGCATATTATACGAAATCCTTACATCAAATCATATCCATTTGGGTAAAGAGATCTAAGAAAGACACATTGTTAGAAGCCTTCGAAGAGGCCAGTTGGATTGAGAAAGACATCCTCAGCTTGAAAGACACTACTAGCAACGAAATGGAGACTAGTTCATCTTCCAAATCTTTAAAAAGTGTGGGCCAATAGTAACCTACTCTTAATACTTTATGGGTAGTGGTACCTCCACCAAAATGCCCACCAGCTTCTCCTGCGTGCAATTCCAATAAGACCTTTTCTGCTTCATCTTTCTCAAGACAGCGCATTAGTACTCCATCAAAATTTTGACGAAACAGAATATCATTAATCAACTGAAAGGAAGTAGATTTTAATCTTAGCACTCTTCTTTTTGTGGGATCTAGGTGACGGGGAGCAGACCCATGTTCAAGACAAAATTTTATATCATCATACCAGGGACTAACAGGGTTTTGTGCACAGTAGATTAAATTTTGGTAATGTTGTCCTAGATTGGACATATCATTTTCCTCTTGCTGTCCTGCAGCTGAGTCAGTGACTAACTTGCATAACCCTTGACCTCTCACTATTTGTGTTGGGGTGATTTCTATGTCATGCTCTTGCAAGGATGTGACCCAGTTTGCCCTTTTTTTTCCTAACTCTTTCTGTACTAACAGGTTTCTGACAGCCGGGTAAGGGACAATAATTTTCATCCTAGATTTCAAAAGATAAGATCGGAAGTGCTTTACTACTTTAAAAAAAGCATAGGCTTGTTGATCTACTACTGGGTAATTAATTTATGCACCTTTGAAGGCTGAGCTCATAAAGGCAACTGGGACTTCATTGTTTTCAGCATTCTTTTGAGTTAGGATAGTGGCGTAAGAGCGGTCAGAAGAGAATGTGTAGAGAGTGAAGTCTTGTGAAAAGTCGGGGCTCATCAGAGAAGGAGCGTCTATTATGGCCTTTTTTATTGAATTAAAAGCCTAGTTTTCTAAAGGTCCCCAATGGTATTGTATGTCCTTTTTTATTAGGTTTTGTAATGGTCTCACCATTTCTAAAAAACTGGGGACAAATCTCCTGACAAATTTTATCTGACCTAAGAAAGATTTCATAGACGTTTTTTACGAGGGAGGGGGGAGTTTCAAAATGACTTGAGTTATTTCAGGGTCGATAATCATCCCTTCACTTGATACAATAAATCCTAAGAGCTTACCTTGTTCTACTGCAAAGATAGATTTTTTAGGATTCAAAGAAATGTCGTACTTACGACATCGCTGTAGAACAGATATTAAATGAACTAGATGATCTGCTTTGTTTTTCGAGAAGATAGTAACGTCATCCAGGTAAACTACGACAGATTGATTGATTAAACCTCGGAAAGCGATGTCCATCACTATTTGGAAAGTGGCACCAACATTTATGAGTCCAAAGGGCATCTTCCTATAAGCATAGGTGCCCCATGGAGTGCGGAAGGTGGTTTTAAGTTGATCTGGAGGGGACATCAGGACTTGGTTATAACCTGAAAAACCATCAAACAAGGATAATCTTTCAGAACCAGATACATGTTGAAGGATCTGTTCCATAGGTGGGACGGGGTAGTTGTCTTTATCAGACGCTCGATTAAGATTTCAGAAATTGACACATAGTTGGATTTCACCACTCTTTTTCCGAACAAGGACAAGATTAGAGACCCATTGCGTGTGCTTAACTAGGAAGATTATCTTAGCATTCAGGAGTTTATTTAATTCCTTCTTGACAGTTGGTTCAAGTTTTGGATGCATTTTCCTTAACTTTTGTTGAAAAGGTAAGGTTTGGGACTTCATAGGAATGACGTGTTGTATCATGTTAGGATCAAAGTTTTTTAGGTCGTCGTATGTCCAAGCAAAAACATCTTTGAATTCCTTAAACAATTTAATAAACACTGTTTTTTCTTGTTCAAAACATCCTACTCCTAAATTAATGTATTGTGGATTGTCTTTAGTTCCCAAGTTTAATTTTTCATACGTTAAAGAGGAACTATTCATTTTACAGTTCACTGATTTTTTGAACTTGTCGTGAAGATCATAAAAATTTTCTAATCTAACTACAGATTTCAGGATAGAATTTACCATGTCTGATGAAGATTCAGGAGATCTTGGATCTAGTATTACCGTGAAGTCACGAAGATTTTCGTCATGAGTACCTTCGTCGATTACTGCACCCTCGAAAGTTTCTTCCATATGAAGGAAACTTATAATCTGTTGATCGTCATTGAAGACTCTCCAATTCGTGATGTTGTCGGGGACAGATGGTCTGAACAACAGTTTGACAGAGAATGCATTCGGAGATAAGCCTTCTGCAAGAAAAAGTTTCGAAGCTACATAAGCTAACAAGTCGGCTTCTGAATTATTCAATCTAGGAATAGAATTTGTGTTAAATGCGGAAAAATTATTCATCAAATTCCATACCTCAGATTGGTAGCTTTTAAGGTGCGAATATAAACAGTGGATAGAATTTTTTACCTGTCTAACCACAATTTCTGAATCGCCAAAGACAAGCAAATTTTGAACATTCATATCTAATGCTTTCTTGAGGCCTTGCAATAAAGATTCATATTCTACTGTGTTGTTTGTACATTCAAACTCTAACCTGCACGCAATCAGGGTTTTGTTACCTGCTGGATCGATAATCACGCAGCCTACACCAGCTGCTTCCTTGGATTTTGACCCGTCAAAGTAAAGAGACCATATTTGATTTTTGTCGGGTGCATGTGACCATTGGGTAGAAGCTGTCAGTTGCATATATGTCAAAATTTCAGACTGTTGTTCAGGTTTAGTGATAGCGGAAGTTTCGGCCATGAAATTGCCGAAAAAGGTATCCATCCCTTGTATTTCGGGTGAATCGGCAGAAGGTGTAAATGGATCATTGGGATCATTTAAATATGTCACTGTGAACTTTAGGTAACGTTCACGATTTACCTTGATTCTGTTGGGCTTTCCATTCTCGGGAAGCCACAAGTGAGACCAATCCATCACAAAATAGTCGTGTAGTTGTTCTGACCAGTCTCTGCTTAAAAACAAACCATAAATTTCTGGGATATCTACAACAATAATATCAATCACTTGATGAAATTTAGGGTTAGATGACAATCTTATAAGCACATTTCTCAATTCGCCTATAAATTTAACACTAGTTCGATCAAGTTGACACACGGACCATGGCATTACGTTAGATGACGCTCCTGAATCTACCATACAATTGTGCACGTTCCTATTGAAGATTTCAAAAGTCAAAAAAAATGGGGGGACATTTCTGCGAGTACTAATGGACGCCTGCTGGCAGCAGTGGCTCTGTCAATAGTATTGAAGATTTTAACTTTAACATCGTGACTCTCTTTTGTCAAGATTGTCATCAGTTTTCGTCTTTTAAAATAACAAGCAATCTGAAACTGGAATTTTTTATGATTGATAATGATGTTCAAACAGTTTCTTGGTTGTTTTCAAGTTGAAGTTTTTCTGATTATCCTAATCTGGACTTGTTTGTTTGGCAGAGATAACTGCTTCTACCAGTGTGTCACCATTGTTGGCAGCCATAGTAATCTCTATTTTTACAAGTTGCCTACACAGGGTTTTTAAATTCTCATTACTCGTCGCAACCTTTCTCATTAAATGACACCATTATCCATCACTTTCTACGTACTTACTTTTCGATTTCATTTTCATGAATGCAAGCATGAAAAAGCACAGCTGGAATTCATGTTTGATTTCATCAAAGGGTTAATGGGCATATGGTTTATCGTCTATTTGTCTTATTTTGTTATGAACATGGTTGTTTTCATGGTTATAACCCCTTGGTCTCGAACACACCTTGGTTACATATGTATTAAACCACCACCCGTTTAGCATTCGACTAATGTTAATGGGGTTTTAATTTATAAAATCTTTGATTCAATTGTTTATTTGACATATTGATTTTGTGATTAAATCGTGGATATGCATACGATTGTTTTCAACTGTTGTAATTTTTGTGTGTACCATTAGGCCGAGGTGTCAATCCAAGTACAACGTGCTATTATGTTTTTGCATGGTCTCACGAATTTCCTCACACGCATAACAATTAACACTCCCACCTACCATATCGAGTTGTCTTTGCATTGTGTTGGGGAAGCTCGGGGCAATGGCTTTGTTCCTTTTCTGTCAAACCCTATCACCGAATCCCTTGTCGATTCCTTGCTGTTAGCCATGGCCCCTGTAGTGAGAATTGAGCCTAATGGTGTCCAGACATTGATATCATTTGATAATGACCGAGAAGACTTAGAAAGGAATGGTTGGCATGTCTTTGTTGAAAATTTTGAGGGTTTTAATTTAACATTCACTCGGGAATTTGCGTTAACGTTCGATGGTTGCAGAGCTAAAATAGGAGACGTCCAGCTTGAGTTAAACGAATATTTTATTAGCCAAGCCACCGGTCTGCCAGCGGTGGGATAAAAGTGGTTTAAAAACTCAAAGGTTGAAGAGGTTCCCTGTTCATTGTTGTTCACCTCAAGGAAGATTACCAACTGCGACAGAGATATGCCCGTATGAGCTCTAAAACCTAGATGGCACGATATGTTAGCTATCGTAAAATAGTTCTTTACCTGTGAGGGTAGATATGGTTTGGTTTTCTTATATCACTTGCAGTTTCTCATGAGTTTTATCGATTTTCCCCTAAACATGCCCTATTTTCTCCTTCGAAGTCTATACAAAATGGCAAAGCATTTTAAAAGGCAGAAATCTGATTCTATCCTGTTCCACCATTGTTTGATGAAGATTATTATTGTTCTTCAGTTGAAATTAAACGGTGATTGTTGGGATGCCTTCCTGTTAAGAAATGGTTTTGCTAGCAGTGAAATAGGACAAGTTGACAAGTCTATTGTCACAGAAACCCTCGTTGAGCCTGCCATCTCTTCACCTTCGCTCTTGCCCTGTGATCCTATTTATAATGTGGAACCCTCAACCTATCCGAACACTACCCAACCCGACACTCTACCAGATTCATATCCAAAAGGTGGTGTTAAGTCTGTTAAAAAATCCACAAAGAAAAAGTGTAAAGGTAATATTGATATCAATTATAAGGGTAAAAGGGTTGCACGTTGGGTTTCACGATGTGCCTGAAATAAACCTAAGCCCTGTGCAGACCAAAACACAATTGTGTTAAGCGAGGATTCCGATTTGGAAATTGAAAGGTTTCTAACTGAAGAATATCCATATTCGTATGGAATTTTCTCTAGTAAACCCTATGATTATGTTACAAACCTTCCACCGTGTCTTAAAGACAACCCCGATTTCTCTGGAATCAAACTCAATAGTGAACCTACAGGTCAGATGGAAACTTTCCCACCTGTTAATACCATCACTGCTAATACACAGTCTATTCAGCCGCAATGTAACGAATGTCAGTCATGGCTCGATAGGTATTACAAAGACATGCCTTTACTTCAGTCTTGGATCAAATCCTTGGAAGACCAGGTGAATTTTCTAACGAAAGAGAATGGAAGACTACAATTTGTAGCCCAAACCAAAGATAAACGACAAAAAACCACAGGCTCTATTGTTTTTAAGAATGTGGAAGCAGCAACTGCCATTGTGAATTCAAAGATTGCTTGATAAAGTCAAATTTCTTAATCTGAGGTATGGTGTTTAAAAATAAGTTTAAGATGATTTTGTTTTTTTTTAATTAGAATACATGATGTTTTTGCACATATTACATCTAGTCTGTTTCGATTGATTCAATAAAATACGATTCTAATTATAATTATAACTAGCTACAAAATCGTGAGATTTTGTAGCTAGTTACTAAAATTTGAATTTCTTTCTTTTACAACCAAAAATGCAATCTGAAATCTTTTATTCTTATGTGTTTTCAAGTACCTACGATTTCTAAAGAAGATTTGAACCACTGATGGCATCTCTCATCATGCTATTTCTTTATGTTGTTTTAGAATAGGTTGTTAGTTTTGATAACAAGTAGAATCTGGGAGGTTGCATCCCACACTTTTTTTGGGACAAATAAGATGATTTCCACAGGAAACCTTTTGATCATGTGACCTTTATAAATGTATTGTTTTGTAAACTAGGAACCATCACTGCCTAGGAGCAGAAACTATGGATTTATGATTGACAGACTTGAATGGAAGTGGATATTGGTACAGCTTTAGCTTCGATATATTGTATTTTTATTCAAGTTTTGGTCATTTTGATTTGTAATTAAATTGTGACTACTTTAGATATCATGGTTTATTACAGATTGATGTGATGAAATTTATATGATGTCCGTGTTTTATGTCCCTCATATTATGTACAACAATTACTCTGTTCAAATTTGATGATTAGAAGATTAATCTTCTTTATTCAATGAGCAGTTATATACAAATTTTTACAGCCAGCTTTATCTTAATGTGACCATTTGTAAAATCATAAAATTGTTGTTACTACTTCTCTTATATGTTATGTCATTCGCATTCAATCATTACTTCTTCGTGTTTACGAGAAACATTTGGAAAATCTGTTGCGGTTTACTCCATCAAACAGCGAAATTGGATACTGTACACAGGACGAATAGGAGATGCGATTACAGGTCAATTTGCTAGTTTTATTTTATTATTTTAATTAATATAGAAAGTTCCTGTAATCTAAACACATTCTACTATTCCTCTCTGTTTTCAATTAGACAATTAGCTATCTGTTTCTTGTTTATAAAATTTATAAAAAATAAAAAAGTCTGAATGATAGTTTTGCTGTCATAAATCAATCCATATTTGAGTTTCGCAGATTTAGAATAAAATTTGCATTTTGTAAATATTACACATATATTAGAGATATGATCCTATAGATATATTGTAGATCTATTTTATAAATATTAGTTAGTGAACTGTAGGTATATTGTAGATTTGTATATAGCTTTCAACGAGTGTTTTTTTTTTATTAAGTTATCTTCTTTAGTTTTGTTTTTCATTTTCTTAGGACTTAGATCGGCCAATGGAGCTGCTAAACCCATCGGAGTGGATCAATCCAAATGGATTGGGTTAAGTAGACAACCCCAGACCAGATTTACTCCTCCAGTTGACGAGTGGTCAATTTTTCCCGTCAACGGGACTCTTGGCCAATTCCTCCTCAGGGCATAAAAACTAACTAAATTCTACATGTCTTTGTCAACTAACTACTATATCTTGCTTCCTTGAAAAAATACTGCACCAATTTCAACTGCACATTGAGTTTAACAACCACTGCTTCCTACATAAAAATGTGGGTTGCACTATTCTTAACCTTCACTATAACTAACTTATTCTTCAACTTGGATTGAACAAAACTAATATTTGTATAGTTCTACTCTTGACTTGCCTTAAACATATTGTCAACTAAAGCACCCAATATTTGCAACACACTAATTGATGGTTGGATTTCTTACTCCATAGCATTGACCCTCATCTTCAATGGGCATTTCTTATAATAATTCTAATTTCCACAAATCCAACAAACAAAAACTTTACTACTATTTTTTTCTGAGATCTATATGATAAAATTATCATGTCCTTAGTGTTATCACATTAATATGTCCAAAATAAAGAGGGATATGACATTAAATTAGGTGGTTGACCACTATTCCGTAGTGTGAAATCTAACCATAGTGCATATTGCTTGCATGGATAGGTGAGTCGAATTAAGGTGCACCCACCTTGAGATTGGTTCCCTTCACTAAGTTGGGAATACACTGCATGCATGAGTGCCCCTACTAATATTGGTAATTGCACCCTAGTCTAATTGTGCATCCAAACCTTAAGATATAAAAATTTTATTTAGAACTTTGAATATAGAAAAAAAAGTTCATAAATTGGAACTAGGATGATGATGGACTACTCACTAACAATACGTGCACATGTAACTGAAGGTACAACCAAACAGGTACCTGTCAGATATTTCTTCGTTGAGTGAGGAAATATTAGGACAAATAGAGGGAAATGTGATTTCATCTAGTAGATATGATAAGCAAACAAGGACCAGAGGTGAAAAAGTCAGAAGAAAATTTTGTAGATGCACGAAATTTTTTCTTCCTAAAGGAGGATCATGCTCTTATGATGATGAGAGCATAGGAGACATAGAGGTGCCACTCAGGTATAAGAATCTGGTGAAATAATGGGTACCTAAGGAACTACCTCCTATAGATGTTGACTTCATTGTCAACAATAGAACATATCACATTGCACCATCCTCCCCACATGGCTTGGAGCTATTTTCCATGGATGGGATAATTGTTAAATACAATATAGTAACTAAATTGATGGACTATGTTGGACCATGTTACAATTATAATGATTGGATCCACCTAGTCCGATACATGCGAAGTATGCGGAGATATGCACTCACCGCAAATTATATACAACTAATAAAAAAGGATAAAAATAAGGGAGCGACTATCTATATTGATGGAAGGCATAAATCTTCTGGCAATATCGCAGGGTTTATAAACAACACACGACCTAGGACAACAAACAAGCAACCAAATTTCATATATGAAGGATGTGAACAGAATCGGGTAGTCCTGTGTGCAATAAAAAATATATCTCTCGGGGAAGAGTTATTAGTGGATTACCATTTGAATCAAATAGAAACATCGAATAATAGTGTGCAGGTACTTATTTTAAATGTGTTGACCTACACAAAATATTTCTAGCTAAACAATGATACATACATTTGCAGAGAGAATTGGAAAAGAAGAAGAAGGAGAAAAAGAATGGAAAGAATTCTCATTAACCGTTTTGAATAATGAATAACTTACACATTATATACTCTATATAACTCAATGAGTTCGACTTGAGGTGAACCAAATCGCCATAGTGGTGGTCTAGAGTGATATAGACACACACCAGTAGTTACGAGAGTGAACTGCCACCTATTATAGTCTCTCAAGCAGTTACGGGAGTGAACTGCCACCTAGTTGAGTTAACTAGTCAACTAGTCTTTAGTTAACTGACTGAACAGAAAGTATTGAGGAGTTAACTTAAGGAATCAAGGCTAATGCACCACTTTGGTGATGATACCAATGTAAGATCAAATTATCATGGTGATGATCCCAATGCAACATCTAAACTCAACTCAACTAGTCAAATTGAAGTGTGAACTGAAAGAGAATATTCTCCAGGCGGAATATTCTCTCTTAAAATATAGGAGACTGGATAATGACTAATAAACAAATAAAAACCTTAATAAAAATAAATCCTAGGTGTGTGTGAAGTAACTCCAACACCCCCCCTGAACATCACTATGGTGAAAATAAAGATTGGGTCCCGACAATGAGGCCATGTTAGGTACCCAAGTACAAAAGATACACTGGAAATAAAGTTTGGAAAGAGGGAAAAACTCATGGGAAAACCCCCCCCTCAAGGTATAATGTATGTAAAAAGAAGAACTACAGTTGCTAGGAAACTGTGTCCTTCACTCCAAGATGACCTCGCAAAGAATGGAATTTTTGCTCAGTAAAGGTCTTGGTGAAAATGTCGGTCATATGTTCTGTTGAAGGACAGAATTGTAAGTCGATGATCCCCTCATGTACTAAGTCCTAGATGTAGTGCATGTGGATCTCGATGTGCTTCTTCCACTTCCTCTGAATTGGATCTCTGCAGAACTTCAGAGTGCTCTGGTTGTCACACCAGATGATGATCAACCGATGAAACTGAATGTCCAACTCAGTGAGAAAATGTTGCAGCCACACAGCCTGAATGGTTATGTTAAATACCCCTCTGTACTCTGCCTCGGCTGAAGATAGAGCAATGACAGCTTTCTTCTTGCTCAACTAACAGATAGGCCCGAAACCAAGATTGACTGAGTAACTAGATGTGGACTTGTGATCAAAGCTATCGCCAGCCCAATCGGAATCAGTAAACCCAATGAGATCTAATGTAGAGTCTGTTGCATAATGAATCCCAAAGGTGATGGTGCCCTGTACGTATCGAAGGATACGCTTTGCAACTTTCTAATGTAGCTCATGCGGCTCCTGCATGAACCTGGAAACTGTGCCAACTGCATATGAGAGGTCTGGTCTAGAGTGTGTGAGATACAACAAGCTCCCCACTACATGTCTGTACAGTGTGTTGTCAACCAGTGCAGTCTCCCCGCCATCCTCAAGTTTGACTCTTGATAGGAAAGGAGTCGGAGCAGACTTGCAGTCTGTCATGTGAAATCTCTCAAAGAGATCTCGTGCATACTTGGCTTGAGACAATTTGATGCCTGATGCATCCTCACTTATCTCAAGTCCAAGAAAGAAGTGTAGCGGACCCATGTCCATCATCAAAAACCTGTCATGAAGAATCCTCTTGACTGCAGCTATCACTAAAGTCAAGCAACCGGTGATCAACAAGTCATCGACATACAGAACTAAAAGTAGAAGTGAATCATCCGTCCTGAGCATGTATAAATTCAGGTCTGATTTACAACGTACAAAGTTCTGTGACAATAGGTAGGAGTCCATCTTGGCATACCATTCCCTCAGAACCTGCTTGAGGCCATAAAGTGACTTCTTCAGTCGAAAGACCAAAGATGAGTCCTGCATAAATCATTGGGGTTGCTCCATGTAGATCTCCTCAGAGAGATCACCATGAAGAAATGCATTCTTCACATCCATCTGATGGACTTCCCATCCCTTGGCTGCCGCAATGGAAAGGGCCAATCGAATGGAATCCATCTTCGCTACTAGAGAAAAGGTCTCATCATAGTCAATACCATGAACCTGTTGAAAGCCTTTGGCGACAAGCCTAGCTTTGTATCTTCTAATCTCTCCATCTGTTGTGCTCTTAGTTTTGTAGACCCATCTGCATCTGACAAGTTTCCTCCTAGAAGGAAGGGGAACCAAATCCCATGTCTGGTTCTCAAGGAGGGAGTTGTACTCCTCCTGCATGGCGAATTCCCAAAAGGGATTTCCAGCAACCTCACCATAAGACTGTGGATCTGAAGATTGAACCAAGAAAATATTCCTAGAAGGCAATGGTTCAGTGGCAGTGAGTGAAATAGGAGGCTCCTTGAAATCAGATCGAGTCCTCCTAGTATCAACTGGATCACCAATGAGATCCCCTGCATCCTAAAGAGTAGTCTGTGCCCACTTGGGCCTCTGCTCTAGCTCTACAATTGCATTTGGATGCTCTGACTCTACATATGACTATACTGACTCTGAATCTGAATCATCTGAGTCCTCTGAATCAAAACTCTCATATGAAGAAGAGTTAGCATGTGCATGCTCATCATCTCGGACAGGTGGAAGAGTGAAGGTGTATGCATGCGACTATTGAGGTACATGTGAGACACTTTCCTCGAATTGGACACTACGCTCAATGACGAGTCGGTCTGAGGAAAGATCAATAAGCCGATATCACTTCACACCATCGAGGTATCCAACAAAAATGCACTTAATGCTTTGTGGATCAAGTGCCTTCCTCTTTTCAGAGTGAATCCGGGCCCATGCACGTGAACCAAAAATGCGAAAGTGGGCCACTTTTGGTTTGAGGCCGCTCCAAGCCTCGTAGGGCGTATTATCCTTGACAAATCTATGAGGAGATATGTTTTGGATGTATGTTGCATAGTTAAGTGCTTCAACCCATAGTCTTTGTGGTAGTGACTTTGCATGCAACATGCAAGATTCCATCTCCTTTAGAGATCTGTTTTTTCACTCGGTTACTCCGTTTTGTTGTGGAGTGTAGGGAACTATATGTTGCAATTGAATCCCTGCCTCATGGAAAATATTATGAATCTCATGATTCACATACTCTCCCCCGTTATCAATTCGGAGGAATTTGATCTTTTTTCTGGACTGTGTCTCAACCAAAGCTTTGAAATATTTGAGGTGTTGAAAGACCTTGGATTTTTTCTTGAGAAAGTATATCCAAGTAAAACGTGAGAAATCATCAAAAAAAATGAGAAAAAACCTCACTTTGTTGATCGATGGATGCGGAAAAGGACCCATGAGGTCACTGTGGATCAGATCTAAAGGTGCAGAAGCTCGCTGAGACTTTCCTTTGTCGAATTTCTCTTGAGAGTGTTTTCCGAGAACACATCCCTCACATACTCCCTTGGAGAAATGGATGTCTGGTAGACCATCAACTAATATATTCTTGCTAAGTTGTTGCATGTATCTGAAATTCAAATGTCCAAACCTTTTGTGCCATATTCTACTACTTTCATCAGCATGAGTAAGTAGTAAAGCAGAATCAGGTTCAATGAATTCAGAAAATGTATACAATCTAGACTGATGATTTACCTCACCGGTAGCAACCTTGGAGTTGGTTTGCATGTCGTAGATGTCCATGGAGATTGGTGTGAATATGACTCTCTTTCTGGTGCTATAATTCATCATTTGATACACAGAGAGAAGGTTGACAGAAAGCTCGGGAACATGCAACACATTCTCGAAGCTTCCGATGGTGAGTTCAATCCTTCCTTTGCCAGTGACTTCAATAGAAGAGTTGTCCCCCATCAGAATAGGAGGACCTTTGCATGCATCCAAAGAAGAATAGACTGCTTCTGAGGCATCCATGTGATGTGATGCTCCTGAATCTACGATCGAAGCATCGGGAGAGGAGTTGATTGCAATCAAGGCATGGATAGAATTGTATTTCTTGGAATTTGGATCTTCTGGCTTCTTCTTCTTTGCACCCTCGGGGATGCGATCCCCAAGGTTATTTTTCTGAAGTATCTGAGACATCATATCTATTTTTTTTTTCATGCATGCGGATTCTGAATGGAATCCTTTGTGACAATATGTGCATTTATCTCCTTTTCTTCCCTTTTCTCCTTTGGATTTGGAGGCATCGGTGAAGGGTTTTGTGTACCCTTCCTTCTTCGTATGTGCATGAGATTTCCTCTTATCTTTATCTTTAGATTTCTGATATTTGTGTCTGCCATCATTCACAGTGAGTTCATGTGCCCTTGGGCCTTTGATTGTGCCCATGTTGATGAGCTTGGTTTGCTCTTCTGTCAGGGATCCGATAAAGTCCTCAAGAGAAGGCATCTTCCAGATGGATCTAGAGGCAAATCTGACAGTATGGAATGTGGATACGAATACAAATAATTCAGTTCCAATCTTGGAGAGAATGGTGAGAACCATTTGTTTCTCCTCCTTCGATTTATCAACCCCACAAGCTTTGAGTTGCGATAATAAATCCTTGAATTTTGTAAAGAAATATTGGATATTCTCGAAGATTTTTTGATCCAATGTGAGCAGAGACACCTCCAGCATGTGTCCCCTCATCTCATATTGTTTTCCAAAGAGCCCTTCCAAGATGGCCCAGGCTTCATTGGGAGTCTTATAGGAAGATATATGAAAAAGGAGATTGGGAGAAATAAGACTGCAAATTGTTTCGAGTGCCTCATCCATGTGATTTAAGTACTTGGTTTTGTATATGTATTCATGGTTACCCTATATAACCCTCTAGATTAGAAATGTATGGCTATTTTCTCCTTCCATGCAAAATAGTTGTAAGGTGTAATAATGAATTCTTTTTGGAATTCCATCTTTCCGTTGTCTTCAATCTTTGGTACCTGCAAAAAAATTTGGTGTAGCTTTGCTTAGCACTATGTTGGCTCTGATACCATGTAAATGTGTTGACCTGCACAAAATATATCTAGCTAAACAATGATACACACATTTGTAGAGAGAATTGGAAAAGAAGAAGAAGCAGAGAAAGAATGGAAAGAATTCTCATTAACCATTTTGAATAATGAATAATTTACACAGGATATACTCTGTATAACTCAATGAGATCTACTTGAGGTGAACCAAGTCACCATAGTGGTGGTCTAGAGTGATCTATACACACACCAGCAGTTACAGGAGTGAACTGCCACCTATTATAGTCTCTCGGACAGTTACGAGAGTGAACTGCCACCTAGTTGAGTTAACTAGTCAACTAGTCTTCAGTTAACTGACTGAACAGAAAGTATTGAAGAGTTAACTTAAGGAATCAAGGCTAATGCACCACTTTGGTGATGATACCAAGGTAAGGTTGAATTAGCATGGTGATGATCCCAATGTTTCATGGTGATGATCCCAATGCAACATCTAAACTCAACTCAACTAGTCAAACTAAAGTGTGAACTGAAAGAGAATATTCTCCAGGTGGCATATTCTCTCCTAAAATATAGGAGACTGGATAATGACTAATAAACAAATAAAAACCTTAAGAAAAATAAATCTTGGGTGTGTGTGAAGTAACTCCAACACTTATGCAACACCTCTTTAAGAAATCTCTACTTATTGCATTATATTTTTTTATTATCTTTAACATTGTTTTAAATATTCCAGTATGGTCCCAATTTTATAATAATGTGGGAGATTGATCATTGAGGTTGATTTTATTTGGGTGGAAATCAGTTTTTTTGTTATAGTTAACAATTTTTTAAATATTTGTGGTTCTAATTATATTATAATGTGGCAGGATGATCGTGGAAAAGGGCCAGCCGCAAAACCTGTAAATGATTATCAATTTCCACTTTCATTTTACATGAATTTTCTTATTTTATTATATAATTTTATTGAAATAACATTGTTTTTGTTGAAATTATATGTAGTCTGTAGGCCATGTTGATCATGATTATGTTGATGAGGAGGGGTTTTATTCATCCCCTGATCCGATGGTCTTAATAAAAAATAAATCATTAAAGCAAACAAGGAACTTTCTAGCTTCTTAGATCATCCAGATGAAACTCCCTACTTCCTAGCAAAGATAAATATCCTTATGTCACAACTTAACACATATAAGGTAATAACCATAATTTAAAGTGTTTTTTTCTAATGTACTCATATGTTCAATTATGAAACTTTGTTCTTTAACTTTTACATTATCTCATGAAAAACCATTTTCTTTTTTATAAAGAGATTTTTGGAGCCTGTTCAACCTGGTGTTGGTAGTAGTGGTGCTACAGAGACGTTACAGAGTCTTGATGCGGGCAATCATACAGCTGCTAGAGTACTATTTACTTCTCCGTATTCCACACCTAATTTAGATAGGAGCCATGACACACACCGCTGGACATCCACACATCGGTCAGAGTCTAGAGATGGTGGCAGAGATGAGGTTGGTGATGTGGTTGACATGGTTTCATTTCCTGGAGCTAGACGTGTGACAAGCATGGGGACCCTTCCGTGCACATTTTTGGTCGACAATAATGGACTTCCATTAAAACAATCAGGACTCCCAGGTAGTTTTAATTCATATTTTAATCGTTTAATGTTGTCCATCTCATACACAAATCAACTAGATTATTAATTTTAAATTAATGATCATATCTTTTGTGTGTGTAGGTAACAACCATTTTTATAGGCACCTAGAGAGAAAGGCCTTGTTGATTTTTTGGGCAACCTTACGCATGATGTGGAATTGCAAGAATTCCAACCTCAAAAAGGAACTTATGGATTATCTTGAAGGCCTCTTTGGAGTAGACAAGCTCAATAAAAAAAGTGGTCACCTCTGCAGTGGGCGAATATTTAAAATATACGTGGGATGTTTATAGACGAAGCTTGGCAGGAAATCCTAGGTATGAGCATCCTCCCTCAATTCCAGAGAGGGAGTGGAAGGTGATCATTGATGATGCAAAAGAGAAGATTTTGAAAAAATCWRGAGAACAAATAACTGGTACACCAAGKTAAATTACAATWTTTTGAWTTCAATACCAGCTTTATTTTTCTTTAGATCTAAATAAAAGTGTGGTTATATATAACATACTTGAAAATTTTGATGATAGGTTGCCTGACACTTCGAAGGCAACCAAAGCAAGGATGTCTAAACATGGCCATAACAAGATATGCCAAGGAGGCTACTTGAGGTTATAGTCATGAATCATAAGTACCCAAACATATTAATAATATTATTTGTATCACCTTACAACTTTCTGGTAATTGCAGCCAAAAAAATTAAAAAACCATACCCTTATGCAATGCAAGGCGACGACTTCAGAACTGAAACCACGGAGGAAGACATCCAAATTGGTTACAAGTACAATTATAAATCCGTGGTTGATCATAGGAAAAGCATGGGGCAAACCCCAAGATCCAGTTTGTGGGATAAGGTAAATAAAAATCAGTCCACATTAACCTTTCATTACTTATAAAATACATAAATGTTTGATATCGTCCATAATTTAATGTCTTACTTTGTTTCAATCAGGGGAGAAGAATTATCAACGAAACCATTAGCACTGGATAACAGAGCATTGATAGTGCAACGCAACCAGAATATCATGGTGATCCCCAACAGCCCCATCCTGGTGAGGTGCAACCCCAAGATGTTCCTGTGACTGAGGCCCACGATGGTAAAATGGGTATATATTAATCATATACTTAATAATTATGTACTTATAAATTTTGACGTTTCAATGGAAGAGAATGTCATAGTTGATCCTCTTCAACTTGAAGATCAGGTGAATAGGCTGACATCCATTCCAATGGTGTCAACTAGAGGACCAGGTAAATAATTGCATTGCAGAGTTTTTTTTAATATTAATGAACTACTTCAATGATGTTTACAAATTGGCCATATAAATTTAATATTTTTGGTTTTTTTAGGTGATGGCCCCTCACAGCAGCATCCACGCCGTGGGTACGAGACCATACATACTCGATGTGAAAGGACTGAAACAACATCAACTGCTGAAGAGCACCCAGTAAACGAAGACATGGAGATGGATGAATTACTTAAGACCTCGAAAGCACAAAAGAAGACTAAAATAAATTCATGATGTGAATTTTTTTTATAATACAGTTAGATGTACATTATATAGCTAAACATGTAATGATGCATATAATGCATTGACATTATGGGTACTTTTTTCATCTGATAATATACACAAGGCTATTTCTATGGCTTGTATATATCTGTGAATGTAATTTTATTATACACTTAATGATAATTTCATCTTCTCTTATAAGACTTGGTATATATTGATTCAATACACGTTGGTTCTATTGGTTCTATTGGTTCTATTGGTTCTATTGGCCTTGACATACAATTTCTACAACAATTTGTGGCTCCATGGATATCATCCTAGCGATTTGAAGGCATTGGTAAATGTGAAATTTAGGAGATTGAATTGTTCAAGTTTGGATTTAAATTTTACATTCTTGTTTGTTTGTGGGTTTCAAGAGTTACAAACTTGTATCTCTTTGTCTTTTAAGAATGGCAATCTCTTTGTATTTTAATATATAACGTGAGAATCCAAGCAAGACCTAGTGCCTTGTGCTTGGGCTATGGAGTCTAGGCAACAAATAGAACTTGAATATGCAATATGCAACTTCCAAAATCTTGTGACATGATATATGCAACTTTGAAAGTCATGTGACATGTGGCAAACATATTTTCCAAGCAATGTGCAAACTTTAAACTTGGTGCAACATGCAAAAATAAATTTTTGGGAAGATGCAATAATAAGTTTTAAGGATTAAACATGAGGGGTTGGAAATCTTAGGTTGAGGTTCATCCATATACATATAGATAGACATGAATTTGGGTACCTTGGAATTCTAGTGAAATACAAAGGACCAAAATCTTTAAGGCCTCCTTCTTTATTATAATTTTATTTTCTCAAAACCTAGTGTTGCATTTTTATTTATGTCATCATCATATTTTTCTTATATTTTCCTATGTAAACCTATTATTTCAACCTCCTTTGTTGATTCCTCATGGACAAATTTCATAATTTTGTTATTGATGAGAGAAACCAATGTTATGGCCCTGATTACTTGCCACTCATGTTCTTCAATATCATACTTGATTCACATAACCTCATTAAGCATAGATGAAGGATAATTTCCTTTCACTTTTATTTAGCACCAATGATTTGATTATCATTGAACCCATGGTTAGTGTTAGATGTAATATATCCTTAATTTTGTACTATAGTTGAAGACAAAGAGAGATCAATGCTATCATGAAGTTCTATAGAATCACATGTCATACCATTTTCATCTCGAAACATGCCATGAACATGTTCACATTCTCCATTTTATATTTCAATATTGGGATCATTAGTATCCCATTCATTACTGTAAATTTCCAAGTTTTTTCCACACATCTTACAAACCACTACTAAAATAGAGGGAACCCAACACCATCAACGAAGAAAACAAAATAAACGACAATGAGATTGTTTTGACCATATACCAACTAATTTTTCCCTTTAAAAAAAATCATTAATGTGCAAGGGAGCAATGTGTCTATGAGAAAAGACCTAGTTTATCCCCCACATATATTCAATAAGGTGTGTGGGATAAACACACCCTCAAAACAAAAACAAAAATTACAAGAAGCGACCTAAATCCCTAGTATCATGCTTAGAGATTAATGTAAATTCTTTGAGCCAACACCTTAGGCTTAAATACCAATACCAAGATAAAGGGAATCCGCCACCATTGATGAGGTCAAAAAAATAAACCACAATGAGAGAGTTGTGATAGCATGTCACCTAAGCTACAATAAGTAAGAAAATAATGAAACTTTTGTGGATAATAAAAGAGAGAATGAGATTTCATCATCTTCTCCAACTAACACCATGCCTCCACTTGGAAATTCTAGTCATTTCCATACAAAAAGAGGAGAATCGAGTAGCAACAAAAACCACCATGAATATAGTGCAAAAATTGTAACTAAACCTTCAATGGAAATATTAGGAAAGGAACCCACTATAAAAACAATGATAATGGTTTGTGAAGCCCCACGATATGCATTATATGTGTTAGGATGACCTCCCATACCCATAACACAATTTTAAAAGTTGTCTCCAAGAAAAATATCAAATTATGATGTTTTTCTTCATAATCACGGTAGTAAATGTCATATAGAGGATCCTCATATAATTGTCCATTGACAATGATTTGGCAAAGACTCCCCTTCTTAAGGTTCTATCCAATTCTATTATTTCAATCCTTAAATATTATGCTCACCACCCCCACCAATATCTCTTTTATGTTGCACAAAATTATAGTAGTCGAGATCTTGATCCTCCTGGACTAGAGAAAATTTATCCATAATAATAAAAGGGATGTGCTCCATAATTGGAGTTACCATGTGAGACCTTGAAATTCCTTGCATACAATTTCTTTCTCTCACCCTCAATAAAAGCAACTGGAAACTAATGATTCAAATAAATACGACTTCCCAACACCATGTTATACCAGATCTATTGAATCCAGGGAATCAAATTTTTTCCCTGGTAACAATGCCAATCTTCAGCTCCCAAAATTTCACTTTGAAATATGAAGTCCCACATAACAATCAAGGCAAGCTCAATTCTACTCAAGAGTTCGCACTGCCACCAAATTTGCTCAAGCCACATACTACTAATATGCCAAAGGGATCATCTACTAATATTCCAAAGGGATCCACAAGGGTAACATTGTTTCCTCCTGCATCCCACACTAAAACCACATACTACTAATATGCCAAAGGGATCTTAGCAAGTGGATCCATTGCCCTCACTAGTTCCTCCATCATTTCTACATATTGCATATGAGACATAGCATGTTAGTATCTCATCTTCAATAACTTTTGTATAGGACACTAGTTGTTCTTTTAATTAAAATCCAATCCAACTTATATTCCATTAATTTAACATAAATTAGATGTCACACAATGACATAATGTTTACTCTAGAAACAACCCAAATGGGAAAAACAAATTTCAATGGTTACTCAATTCTCATTTTGAGAATATTTGGTTACAATGTAACTCGTGGATCGTTGTGCATACTTTCCTCTTTGGCCAAAATACCCTTTAAGAGTCATGTTAAAAGGATGAATAGGAGATCTTGGGGGTAATGGGAAAGCCAAGAGACCGACCTTTTAGTTCCCATTTCTCTCTCTTTTTTTCTCCTATTTTCGTTTTTCTATTTTATTTTGTTTTACTTTTTTTTCTTTGTCTCATTTAATTTATAAAATTTGCATTGTCCTTTATTATATAACCTCCATTAATTTTTAAATTACACTTGTAGGTATTGATTCTTACAATCATTCCTGTGTTCAGATCCATTTCAAATCAGGCCTCCTCATTGACAGTGTTTTTGTTCTCCAAATCATTAGAGGACCAATCTAGAACAATGTGCCATCTTTCTATTTCTCTTCAATGTGGATCTAACTATGAATGTTGTATTTTGTTACTGGCTCGAGTTCTTGCTATGGATTTATCTCTAGTTCCTAGCTATGTTATCATGTAGAATTTCCACAAGAGGATGTGTGAATGAGCTCCTTCTACTAGGACCAATTGGTTCCTAGCATGAAAACAATTTTCTTATGTTTCACATACATACCAACACTCTATCAATGCAACAACTTCACTTGGATGACTTCCTTAGTGTGCAATCATAGCACCTTGTATAATTGGCTCAAAAAACATTTTTTATTTTTTATTTTAAATAAATTGTTGTCATCGCAATTGCGAAAAACTCATAGAAATCTTGCGACGAACTTGCTATACAAATCACGAAAAATTGTATAGCAATTTCGTCCCAATATATCCTATTTTCATCGCTCTTGCAACGATCCCTTCAAAAGTTGATTTGTTTCAAACTTTCTTATGCTTGTCGATCTTGTGACAATCTTCCTATATTGTCAGGTGTGCGGCGATCTCTCAAACCTGTCACTCTTGCGAAGATCGCTCTAACCTGACGCTTGTGTGACGATATCTCTACATTGTCTCATTTGCGGAGATTTTCATCGCTTGTTGTGCTTGCGACGATTTTCCATATTTGTCGCTCTTTCGACAAGTTCCCTACTTAGGCATTCTGGCGATGGTATTTCTTCTTTGTCTCTTTTGTGACAACTCCCTAGTGTCTTCGCTCTTGCGACGTTGTGTTAGGTTCGTCGCACATTCCACGTCATGCAAAGCGATGTTTGGGAGACCTTAGATTCATTGCAATATCCACGACATAACATCGCAAGAGAGTCGAAATAGCCACCACAAAATGACCCAAATTTTCTAGTGTTGTTTGCATACATAATCAATGTTCAATTCTGTTAATGAATTGCATAGAGCCTTGCATTCTCTTCACTTTCCAATGAGTGTTAAAACACCACACATGCATAGTGGTAAGCATTTGTCCTTGTATTTTTTATGAACCCATGTTTCTATGGGACATCATGTGAGCGGAGCTAATTGGTTAGAGTAATGGAAATTATTTGTTGTTTTTTTTCCTCCTTTATTGGAAACATCATGTGATTGGGGCTAATTCGTTAAGAAATGGTCATACACATTTGTCTTTGTATTTTTTATCAACCCATGATTCTATGGGACATCACTTGAATGAGCTAATTGGTTAGAGCAATGGAAATTATTTTTCATTTTTTTCTCCCTCATTTATTGGAAATTTTATTTTCAATTTTACTATAACCTCAAAGCCATTTGCGTATTTTGGACATATTTTCTGCATACATAATCAATGTCCAATTTTGTTGATGCATGGAGCCTTGGATTCTCTTCACTTTATGATGAGTGTTCATACACCAAACTTGTATGTCCTTCTTCACTTTCTAATGAGTGTTCATACACCAAACTTTATGTCCTTTTGAGACACTTTTTTGTTTCTTTAATTTATTTTTTATTATTTTTTCATTTTTATTTTTTTAACTTTTAATTTTTAAGTTTAAATTGATTTATTATAACTAGCATACTCCCAAAATGGAAAATGGGAATGCTAAAGTAATGAAAGGGTGGTGTGAAGAAATGTAAGAGTGTTGGAGTTACTTAAACACACACCTAGGATTTATTTTTCCTAATATTTTTCCTTGTTTACTAGTCATTATTAGTTATTTATCCAGTATCCTATATTTTAGGGGAGAATATTCCACCTGGAGAATATTCTCTTTCAGTTGACACTTCAGTTTGACTATTTGAGTTGAGTTTAGATGTTGCATTGGTTTTGTCACCATGCAACATTGGGATCATCACCAGCTAATGTGCACTTGCCTTGGGATCATCACCATAATGACGCATGACCCTTTATTTCCTGAGTTAACTCATCACTACTCTCTGTTTAGTCAGTTAACTGAAGACTAGTTTACTAGTTAACTCAGCTAGGTGGAAGTTCACTCCCGTAACTGCCTAAGAGACTAGACTAGGTGGCAGTTCACTCCCGTAAATGCTGGTGTGTGTCCAGATCACTCTAGACCACCACTATGGCTCATTAGTTACTCATGTATTCTATATCTATTGTAAATTATTCACTCTTTGAGTGTGGAATACGATTAATGAGAATTCTTCCATTATTTCTCTCCTTCTTCTTCTTTCTCAATTTCTCTTTGAAAATGTGTGTATTATTTTCCAGCTAGATCTATTATGTGCAGGTTCAACACATTTACATGGTATCAGAGCCGATAGACTGCTAAGTAAAAGATACACCAAAAAAAAATTGCAGGTACAAAAGATTGAAGACAACAAAAAGATGGATTATTCGTCAGAAATACTTTTCACGCCTCATAACTATTTGGAATGGAAGCCAAAAATTCTTCTTATGCTCAGATGCATAGGCTTGTACCAAATAATTATGGCAATGGAAGTAGAGCATGATTCTGTTGATGAGAAAAATGACTTTCTCAGTAAACAAGATATGGCCATAGGATGTATCCTCTATTTTATTTCTCCAGAAATTCTCCATCAAGTATATGATGACTCACAATAATTCACTACAAATGAATTATGGAGAATATTGGAGGTTTTATTTGGGAATAAGGAAGAATGCATGCAAAATGTTGTCAAGATAGAGAATGTAGAAAAGCCACTCAAAGATAAATCATCTCGGTTTGAAGAGCCTTCTACACAAGTATCTACAAAAATTTGTGTTCCATTAATTGAAGATGATGTCTACTCAATTTCAGTTTTGTTTTCTGAAATTCATGTGGAAGATATATGGCATGCATCTCAGGAATCACATGCAGATACTTTTCCATGCACAATGCATGCATCTCAGGAGACAAAAAGGGAGTCGTGCACATCAGACTCAATTATGATATTTTATGAGCACTATTTGCAGAAACAAATTGGATATTTTAATTCCTCTCAGGAAAATATAAAATTTCAAAAAAAAATCATTTGAAACGGAGTCCGGAAAGTGAAGTTATGATCGTTTCAAAATCAACAAAATTTCAGTGTTTTTCTGGAAACGGTTGCACGATTTTCAAATTTTTATCCAAAATTTATTTGGATATTTTTCATTACAAGAAGAGAAAGTGGATATGTGTAGACATATTAATGATGCATCTACTTCATCATATCCATGCAGACATCTACATCTTCAACAAAATCTTCAATGAGCACAAACTTGCATAGTTGCAAGGTCTTCTTGGAGTGAAGGACATGGTTTCTTAGCCACTACTTTTTGTTCCTTCTCATTTTTATTTATTTTTATGCATTG
>JZKD02S1497952.1:90302-100994 GCA_000966675.3 Picea glauca | reverse complement strand
CCCTTTACCAATAGTCATGTCCTTTGAGACATGACCTTTCATTATTAATAATTATTATTTATTAACTATTATTATGTTATGAATATCTATTTATGTATATTTAATGTTCATAACAAGGGGTATGCTAGTTGATAAAATGATTGAACTACATCAAATTTTGTCTCAAAAGTGTCTCATTTACATAGATTTGGTATAAGCCTTCAATAATTATATATTATTTAACATGCATCAATTGCATGGGATAGTGTCATTCCAAATGTGGTGATAGGTAAAATCATTTATATCCCGGATGATAACAAATCCAAACACCATTTGAATGAATTTTTGGGACTAAGCTAAGTTCATGGGTGAAAATTGGCCACAATAACCTAAAGTCATATAATTAGGGCATGCAAATAATTTTAATCATAACTTATGGAGTAGGAAGATTAGAGTCATGATTTTAAATCTCTTGTGTTGTGTTTGAATTCAATCAGTCAAACTAAATATTGTTTTAGTTGTGGGTATTAATAAGTTAAATAAACATAAGGTTGATAGATGCAAAGATATGAGGGGATATATTTAACTTCAAAGAATAAAAGAAATTGAATTTACATGGGATTTAGGGATGCCAACAAATAAAAAGGTAGAGGCTTTTGTAATGTTTCAAGGACTCACGATATTAAATGAATAAGGGATGTCCCAAATGAGATTAATCAATGGTTTGAATAAGGGATGTCCCAAATGAGATTAATCAATGGTTTGAATAAGGGATGTCCCAAATGAGATTAATCAATGGTTTGAATAAGGGATGTCCCAAATGAGATTAATCAATGGTTCATCCATTGTTATTTGAGATCTTTCTCATAAGTGTTCTCCACTAAACCTCAAGCTCTCTTTCATGATACACATGATTATTAATATAAACTTATGCTTTGAGGAGATATCATTTTTTCAGGTGTTGAGAACCCAAAATGGGTGGTTAAATGCCCTAGGTAATCTAGGCATGCAATTAAGAGGAGTCCAAGATTCCAATTACAAAAACACATCTTTCGAAAAGTATAAGCTATGAATTCACAGACAACAATATGAATCAATCAATCATGACCAATAAGTAAAGATAACAAACCCAAAATATTATTATCATATCATAGATGAAGATGATGATGATGATGATGATGATGATGATGATGATGATGATGATTATTATTATTATTATTATTATTATTATTATTATTAACATGTGACTCAAAAAAACATATACAATAATAATACACAATAATTACTATTAATATGAATCACATTAATATACTCAACTAATACAATGTATAATTAAACTATACTAACATATTATAATATGTAATTAAACTAAATAATATTATAATACCATTTATCATTTATCATTTATAAAACAATATAGTAAATCACGTCAAGATACATATTATATAATTAAAATATTATTTTTATATTATGAAATCACATAAAATCATAATTTTATAATTTAATATAATTAATACATGGTTTATAAAGATATATACAATAACTAATATTAATGATCATGATGGTTAAGTTACATCCAATGAGACCAAAAATGGTCCATTAGACCTTAAGAAAAGTAAGATATTACTTGGATTTCTTTAAATATGTTATTTCAATGCTTGAAAATCATTAAGATAAGCGTTCTAAGATCACTACAATTTTGATGACTTAGAAGGTTAGGAAGGTCAGTATTGTGACAAATATTTTGAATTGAGATCTAATTTGGGTATACGTAGGGAATTCTAGGAGAAAGTGATTTTCATCTTTAACCCTCTTGGTGTCACAAAGGTGACAAATTATTTCTTTCTGTGGCGTTTTGGGGATTCCCCAACGCCTGGTTTCACTATGAAACTCATGAGAATTAGTTCTTATTTTAGTAATATTGATTATATTCTTTACACTAGTCAAAACATAGAGATATTTTTTATCTTCAAGGTTAGGGTTAACCACCTCCTTCTAATGTCTTAATTTTATTTTATCCTCTAATTCTTTATCACACCATAGATTCTCCTTAAATTTAGCTTGTACAATATTTTTAATATCATCGATATTCTATAGAATAAATTCTTCTTTTATTCCCCATTGATTTAGCCATGACTTGACATTATTATGACATCCCCCCTTGAGCGTTTGGTGGTTTTGGATAGAGTCTAAATACATTTTGGGGAGCCTCTTGTCATCCATGTTGTTTAGTACATTAAGTGCCTAATCCTAATTGTGCTCTCAATGGGGGAAATACTCGCTTCCATGAGGAGGATAGGATAGGAACATAGTTACCAATTTAATGAGAAATCTACATGTTGGCATTATTGATTGTGTGTTCAAATTCATGACAAAATGAGTCAAACATATATGTTAATCAAATAAAAAGGAAGATCACCTCAGGGTATAGGAAGATCATATTGCAACAAAATCAATTCGTGATCAAAGTTCATCACGATAGGATCAATAATGATCCTATGTTCCTAAATCTCAGAAGAGATAGTAGGGAAAGGATACACACACAAAATCAGAGCATGGAAAGGATGAAGGAAATCTCAAAGGAGAGACCACATTACAAAAATGCTATCGGGATTGAAATCACCATAGTAAAAATCCAAAAGAATCGTGTCTATTGATGTAGTTCTCGGGACAATCCAAAACCATCGGATCACGTAGAAGATAAATAATGTAAAGAAGAACCCTTCATGAAGGATCCTGGAATCCTAATTGTCCATTAAATATTTGGGAGTAATCACAATCATTAGATCAGTTCAGGATCTATCGTGATCATCAGATAGAACCAAGTGGAAGGACAGGATAAGTAGACCCCATAAGACACAAAGTCTTGAAATATCCAAAGTTGTGAAGTGAACGCCAACCATCAAGATCTCATGGAGAAAATTCAGATCAATTCTCAACCATCGATGACGAAGTGGAAGGATAGGATAAGCGAGACTGAAGGAACAAATCTCTGAAATCCAACCAACTTTCAGATCGAGGGAAAAAAATTTGGAACAATATGAACTATTAGATCAAGAAGAACTAGACCAATGGTGGAGATCAACTTGGGGTGATCCTAATTGATGAATCTAGAGGTAACATGTGGCCACTACTGATTGGTGTTCGTAGGAAGCTATTCAGAGTCCAGTGGAGAAGAGTTGTTTTAACACTCTGAAATCGGAGAATCGAAACATAATATTCCTTTTCAATACCCTTTATTCAATGTCCAGAAAGGTAACACGTGGAAACTATTGATTGGTGTTCAGAGGAAGGTATTTAGATTCCAGAATAAGCATATGTCTCTCTTATCCTTCTTGTAATTGGAGCTACCTCCAAAAGAGGCACATTTGTTGAGTGAATAAGTGTGTGTTTGAATGAGGCGCCATCCTCACTTATTTATACTAGTTGAGGGGGCATTAGGGTTATCTCTCTTCACCAAGCATGGCCGACTTCTTCCAATAGTGGTTAAAACCACTTTATTAAACCCTAGGGGCCAAATTATCACATACCACCATATAAATATGGTTTGGCCAATACACAAAAGGGGATTTGGTCTTATACAAGACCCGACATGATCAATCCACAAAAGTGGATTTGATCTATATAAAAATAACTCAATTATAATTAGAACATTCTTTGCAGTTACAATATTTCAACACTCCCCCTTAACCAAAAGGGTATTCTACTGACATAACCAAATACAACATCATCAGGAGAGAGAGAGGGAAACAACATCATCAACATATGGAACACTGATTGGCACATCTACAAATCATCAAAAGTTTTTCTCATCATCAATAACATCATCGTTCACATCATGGAGATTTAGTAGCATCATCATCATCATCTGCATCAACATCAATTAGTTTAAAGCTAGTACAACATCATCATCAACAACATGATTCTGATACAACATCATCAAAAACACGAGGTTGATACAACATTATCAACAACAACATCATCAACACGAGGCTGAGATAAAAACATCATCATCATATGGCAACAAAATGAGGCAGGTGCAACAACAAAATTTTGTGGTACTCTGACAGACTATCCTTACCGGACCTTCAGGATTTGCCCAGGAATCATAAGATTCCCTAGGAAATAAAATCCTAACGAAGCTACCACTATTGACCACATTTTTCATATACATGCACAGGTACTCTGACAGACCGTCCTTACTAGAACTTTGAGATCTTCCCAAGGATGATAAATCCCCTAGGATATAAAATCCTAACAGAGCTACCCAATGTTGATCAAGCTACTATAGTATCATCAACATCACTCCCCCTTTAGAAGGAGGTCATTTCAGAAAACACCAAGCTTGTCTTATAAGTGCTCAAACTTCACATGAGACAAAGGATTGGTCAACACATCTGCATCCTGCTCATTTGTGCCAACATATTGGATCTTTATAGCTCCCCTCTACACCATATCATGAATGTAGTGATACTGAATATCTATGTGCTTTGACTTATCATGAAACACAAGGTTCTCCTTCATCTTTATGCAACTATGGTTATCACATAGAATCACAGTGGCCTCCATCTCCATATGGAATGGACCTTTCAACAACTTTTGAAGCCATATGGCTTCACAACTCACGGAACATGTTGCAATGTATTATGCTTCTGTCGTGGTGAGAAAAATACTAGATTGCTTCTTGCTTTTCCATGAATTCATGGCTGACCCCATACTGAAACAACATCATGAAGTGCTCTTTCTATCAGAGACACTTCGAGCCCAATATGAATCAGTATATCCATACAGTATGAATTCATGATCTCTAGTATAATAGAGATCATATTCCAATGTACCCTTAAGGTATCTCATCACATGTTTTGCAACTACAAGGCGAATGCGTCTTGCCTCTACCAGATACCGACTCAAGGTGTTCACAAAAAAACATATATATGGCATGGTATTCATTAGATACATCAATAAACCAATAATTTGTTTGTACAAAGTAGCATCAACCAATTCTGATGAAGTATCTACCATGAGCTTCAACTTTGTTTCCCTGGGTGTGTTCATGGATTTACATTCCAACATGTCAAACCTATTCAATATTTCAACTGCATACTTCCCTTGGTTAAGGAAGATCTTCTCTGGGCTCTGCCAAACTTCAAGACCTAAGAAATAATGCATCAGGCCTAGGTATTTCATCTCAAATTCTGCAACGAGCTTCTTCTTGTAATATGTGATGAGATTTTATTGTCATGTTAAGAATAAGTCATCCACACACAACAGAAATATAATTGGTTCATAATTCATAACCTTGAAGTAAAGGTTAGAATCAAATTTACTCTTGGTGAAGCCCAAGCTCATCAGGAAACTGTTAATTCTGCCATACCAAGCTCTAGGAGCTTTCTTTAACCTATACAAATATTTCTTCAACCTGCATACATGAGTCTTTCTATCTTCAACTTCAAACCCTTGTGGTTGTTCCATATACACTTATTCTTCAATAACACCATTTAAGAAGGTTGTTTTCACATCCTTCTAGTGTAACTTCCACTTCATCTTGGTTTCAAGAGATATGATTGTTCTGATAGAAGTGTATGTGGCTGCAGGAGAAAATGTCTCTTCATAATCAATGCCTTCTTTTTGAGAAAATCCACGAGCTATAAATCTTTCTTTATGCTTTTAAATACTTCTGTCTATAGCATGTTTTATATTGTATATCCATTTGTAAGATACGACATCTTTGTTCTTTGTCTAGGGAACTATTTCCCATACATCATTCTTTATAATGGATTGGTATTCTTCCATCATGGCATCCACCCATTATTTCTTCAGAATAGCTTCTTCAAAGAAACTAGGTTCCTTTTCTATGAGATCACACATCAAGGACATATAATTGGAGTATGTCTTTGGTTTCTTGCTTTGTCTCATGGTTCCTTTTGGGGCACCATACTTATCTTCATATTGAATAAGTTCTCTTTCCCAAGATGGATTTCTCTTGTGAGTTATCATCATCTATGGAGGTTCTTGATATTCTATCATATCATGATTTTCTAAAATCTCATCATCAGGGGTAACTGTAACTTTCTTCATAGGTTCTTCTTCATATACTTCTTCAAGATGGAATTTTCTTGATCTTTTGAGTGTTGCATGTTCATTAAAGGTTACATCTCTAATGATCTCAATATGATGGTAACCTAGTATGTAAATTATAATGGCCTTAGAGACCTCACAATATCCAACAAATATTCCCTTCTTTCCTGAAGGATTCAACTTAGTTCTCCTTTCTTTCGGAATGTGTACAAACACTGGACAACCAAATATTTTGAGATGGATTACTTCTGGCTTCTTTCCGGAGAACATTTATTCAGGTGTTTTGAATCTAAGTGCACCATGGGATAATCTGTTTTGGACATAAATTGTCGTTCTTGCTACTTCATCCCATGAGTGCATTGGAAGATCTTAATCGTGGATCATAGTCTTCACTACTTCCATTATTGTTCTATTATTTATTTCTACTACACCATTTTGTTGAGGATTATAGGGAGTGGTGAGTTCCCTCTTAATCTCGACATCTCTGCAAAAGATTCCAAATTCATTTGAGGTGTATTCTCCTCCATTATCTGACCTGAGCATCTTGATTTTTATTTTAGAGATATTTTCTACCAAGGCTTTGAATTCCTTGAATTTTTCAAGTACTTATTATTTCAATTTCAAGAAATAAACCCAAGTCTTGTGAGAATAATCATCAATAAATGATACATAGTATACATACAAACTTAGAGAGGTTGATGGCATTGGACCACATACATCTGAGTGGATGAGCTCCAATATTCCTTTTTTTTTCTGTCACTCTTTGGGAAATGATTATTTATGTTCTTTCCTTGTGCACATCCCTTGCATACACCTTCATGATCAACCTTGAATTTTGGTAAACCAATAACTACCTTGCTTACATATGGTAAGGCTTTGTAGTTGATGTGAGATATTATTCTATGCCAAAGTTCACATGGACTCTCAGTGGAGTGAATCAAGGATGTATCTGAGTGGTGTTTTAACTTATACACACCACCTTCTTCCGTTCCAATAACAATTCCATATTCTATGGTTTTTCCTTTAGGCCAAATAAGAACTTCACCATCTATGAAAACAACTCCAAAACCTTTATTATCTATAGATAAGATAGAAAGTAAGTTCTTTGTAAAAACATGGTACATATAGTACATCCTTCATTCTCATAAGAGTCCCTGAATCAAGTTTGTAAGGTGGAATATCCCATTCCTTTGATACGATATTGATAATCATATCCAAGTGAAACTTTATGGGGAAAGTACTTTTCTGTAAGGCTAGAGAGAATGTCTCTTTGACCTGTCATGTGCTTAGAGGCTCCACTGCCTATGATCCAAGTATCCTCTCCAGGTGTCACGGATCTTGAGAGGGAAGACAATAAAATATAATCTTCAATCTTTTCTTTTGTCAACATTGTGGGTGGCTCATCATCTTCAACTACATGGGAATGATGTCTTTTGTTATTTCTCTTCTTTTTTTCTTCCCTTATGGAAGGAAAATTCTTAGTAATGTGTCCCATCTTATCACAATGATAACATTGATAAGAGGAGAAATAATTTTATTTTCTTTGCCCCTTCTAATATTTCTGGAAATTCCTTGGAGGGTGAGATTCTTTATGGAAGTGGGTGAATCTCTTTGGGGAGTGAGATTCCTTATGAAGATGGGTATCCTTTTGGAAATGAGACCTTTTCTTTCCTTCTTTAGTATGAGAAGATATGGATTGATCTTTATCCCTTAAAAGTATGGCTTCTCGGTTGGATACTCTTTCTTCTTCTTGAACACATTCTTCCCATAGACCGTCAAATTGGATTTTCTCTTTCCTTGTACAGGTCTTGTGAGACCATTAAGATCTGTCATTATGAGTTCATATTCATCTATTTTGTCTCCAATTTATTCTAAATGTTACTTGAATTGATAAACCCTAGATAAATAGTCATGAATTGTTTCTCCTTTCTGCATCTTTGTATTTTGGAGTTGGGTTCTCAAGTTCATCTTCCAATTGATGTTCTTTCCTTCATACATTATGGTTAGGGCATCAAACATAAATTTTGGAGTATTCCTAGAAGACACTTGAGGGATCAAATGATATTTAATGGAGCCTTCAATGATCCTTTTGTCCCTAACCATATCCTTCTTGTACTTTTCTTTGGTCGCATCTTCTTCAGATTCCGGTACATTTTCTTTTATGAATTTTGCAAGGTCATTCTCTTCAAGAATGAGTCCAATTTTGTACTTCCAGGCACAAAAGTTTTCCACACCTTCTAACTTATAAAAAAGCTTGGTGCTTGCAAATATCTTGACCCGGAGCTAAGAAAATGACCATAAAATGAAAGTGCTCATAAAGTGAATCTAAACTTACCAAAAGATGCGTTGGCTTGAGGCAAGTAGGATGGAGTTGTCTATTTTAAAAACTTTCAGGTTTTACCCCTTGAAACTTGACCTGCGCAAATATGGAATGGTACTTCCGGTACTGCTTCTGGTTTTCTGGTACCAATCAAAAATAGGGTTAGACTTTTTGGAGGATATGGCCACTGAAAAGTTGTTCTCAAGCTTCCAAGTGATGCACTAGGTTAGGGTGCACTTCCCTAGATGGTTTTTAGTCATAAATTCCCTTCCAATAAAAATCCCAGTGAAAGGTGCTCTATCCAGTCAAGCTTTGAAACCATGTTAATTTTAGAGCTGATATTAAGTTCTTTTCAATTTACTAGATAAATAATAGCATAAGCAGGATCATTGAAAGAAACACAATCACAAGGTACACAACATTTTATCCCGGGAAACCCCCATGGGGAAGAAAACCCAACAAAAAATTCCTCAATATTAGATTGCCATTACAATGCCAAGACTTAGACCGAAACACTAAATAATATCCAGGATTGAGCATGCACCTCTCTTCTCCTTGTAATTGTAACTGCCTCCAAAATATGCACACTTGTTGAGTGACTGAGTGTGTGTGAATGAGGTGCCATCCTCACTAATTTATACTAGGTGAGGGGGTGCTAGGGTTATGTCTCTTCACTAAGCAGGGCCAACTTCTTCCAATAATGGTTAAAACCACTTTATTAAACCCTAGGGGTCGAATTCTCAAATACCACCATATAAATATGGTTTTACCAATCCACAAAAGGGGATTTGGTTTTATACAATACTTGACATAATCAATCCACAAAAGGGGATTTGATCTATATAAAAATAACTCAATTATAATTATAATATTCTTCACAGTTACAATATTTCTACATTCAGAGTCCAGTGGAGAAAAGTTGTTTTAACACTCAGAAATCGGAGTATCGAAACAAAATAATCCTCGTTGATACTCTTTATTCGATGTCTATAAAGGTTGTTAGTGTTCAAAGGAAAGTGATCGAAGTCCAGTGGAGAAGAGTTGTTATAACACTCTGAAATCAAAGTATCGAAAAATAATATTCCACTCCATACCATCTGTTTAGAGAAATGAAGAAAGTGGAAGTGGCATCTCTCCAAAGACAAATAATCGAAGAATATTACTTTTGAGCTCGGAAGAGACACATAGTAAGAAAAATATGACATGTGGCTCAATCAACAAATGACAAGTGTCGAGGTCTAGTTAGCACATTAGGTATATGAAAGTCATGAATCAAGGTGACACATGGAAACCACCCAGCTGGTGCCACATCAACAGTGACGTCAACAAGCCACGTCACTCCACAATGACTAAATTTGGGGATATCCAAGCTTCCTTTATCAGCTAAATCATTGAAGGATGGAATGACGAAGTAACGCTAATAGTTGATCTACTTCAGGATTATTATTTACCATTGATTAAACGTAATGGAATGATAGAGTAAGTGTGAATCACGAAGTAACTCTAACCATTTATCTAATTCAGGAGAATTCTCAATCATTCGATCAAGTACAGTGGAAGGATAGCGTAAGGAGTATTAACAACCGACAACAACTGGTTGTCGACTCTTTATGACCACTTCAGTAGGTCAAACTCTGGATGAATACAAGGTTTGTAAAGTTCAACAATCTTGAATACCTGGAGAGACGGTCCTAGCTCCTGGTCATGTGAAGGTTCTTAATCAACTTGAGGGCCAAGTTCAATAACTACATGACTAAATTAGTTAATCATTTGGTTCTTAGCCGAAAGGAATATGATGAATAATGTCAACAAGGAGTGTTTATATGTACTTCAATCAATTTTACTTCGGAAAGTATTACTCTGATAAAATGCAAGAAAGATGAAGTCCAAAGGACTTGGTTCCAAAAATGGTCTCATGACAATGCTTAAATGGATAATCCTGTGGTTTTGAGCTTGCAATCATTTGAACATTGGGTTGAAGGAAGCGCCTTTGCAGAATACAATTTATGTAAAACAGTTAAAGGCCTATAATTTGACAAGATTAACACCATATCAGTACATAGAGCTGGTAAAATCTTGAATCTGATTTGTTGAAGAACTAGGGACGCAACAGAAGCATGGGAACGATATAAATATTATATCCATACCTATAATAAACTCATGTGGATGAAATTTGAATCAAAATCGGTCTTATAATTAATTGAGAAACTTACACAATAAAAGGAGAATATTATTTATGTTAAAATTAAATAAAGAGGTGCAATGGTTCATGTCAGTAGACACGATGGTTGAATCCTATACCTATTGAAATAATA